>SNQJ01S0231965.1:0-14157 GCA_010110895.2 Picea sitchensis
CGGTGAAGGAGGCATAAGGGAAGGAGAAGGACGAGGGAGAGGATTATTCATTTTGGGGGGATTGATTCATGCATTCTATGGGAGAGGAGATTTTGGGAGCATAATAGTGGGATTTACAGTGCACCGGGGCTGAGGGGTTTTGGGCTCGGAGGGCTAGGACGTCCATAGATGTCCTAGGGCCAGGCGTACTGGTCGGTAGGGTGGCTGGTTTTGGGGTGTCTTTAGGAGCGAGCAGTGGAAGAGCAGATTCAAGCTAAGGAGGCATCATTAGATTAAGGTTAGTTACGAATCTTAGAATGAAATTGTTAAAAAAAAAATTATTTATTGTAATATCAGATTTATTATGCAAAAATTGAGTGAATTTCAAAATTTCCGCTCTGTTTTAATTCATGGTAGTTTTAATGAAATCCCGGTCACTACAACCAGCTTGACTAAAATAGAGCCAGAAGATTTATTCCACGTCCAAACAGGATTATCTCCTTCATCCTTTAGTGAGAAACCACTGCTTCTGAGAAGCATTACATAAGAGCACCATTCTTGGGCTAAAACACCAGTCAAACTTAAATTAGATGCATCCAACCAGTCATGTGAACCTGAGACATTCAAATGAGATGAATGTGCAATATGGGATAAAGAATAAAGAATAGATCTGCAAAGAGGACAAGTGTTGTAACATATCCAAGGAGATCTTGTATGAAGAACCACATCCCACAATCAGATCCTAACCAACAAGGACTCGTTTACCATCACCAACATTCCAAGCCATCCATTTCTTCAACAATGGAAGCGAGTCTAACAAATTTCTGGATGATGAATTTTCTATTGAACTGGAGTTTCAACCATTCTTTAGCCATTTAAAATGAGATCTGGAGCTTTGAAAGCGTGCCTCATAGATTTTTGTGCATGCATTTATCGATCCTCTGCATTTACAAAATTTTGCCAACTGACACCTGATCTCGCGGGGAAATTTTAACTATCTTCCCGAGCTCCAAATCCAAATCTGATTGCACCATTTGAAAGCCGATGATCTGTAGTTAAAAATCGACTATTTCAACATGAAAAACGGACATTCCACGGCTGAGAAAATTGATTTTTCCCAAAGGCATTTTTTTTCTGGAAATTCTGACTTTCGGTGGTTAACTAGCCCAAAATTTAGCTTGTTAACCATCGAAAAGCTCTGCTTTTGATGGTTAACGAACCATTTTTTAGCCTGCCTTAACCACCAAAACCTGAAATTTGAAATTTTGAATGCCAAGACCAAATCAAATGATTTTTCCAAGTTTGTATTTGAAAAGCAGACCATCTAATGCACCCAAAAAAATTTTGAAATGAAATTTTGGACCTGTTCTTATCTCCTAAAAATTAGCAAAATGACGGTGCTATTTTGGGAGATAACAATATCTCCTAGGAAAAATAGTGTTTCATCTTCCAACAGATGATTTATAGGTTGTGATGGTCGATGTGGAGGAAGTTCGTATTCATAGTATGATTCCACTAGTATAGACCAAATTTGTTGTCCTTATAATGGGTCATCAATGTAATTGATGCCCTCTTCTTCCATTTTTCTGAGTCCATAGGTGTGACCTATAGTGAAACCCTAGACTGACATAAAAGCCATATGTTTGTGGAAAAACCATAGCCGCCAAATTCACATGTTCGATATGGGAAGATCTACTCAATTCATGTGCTTGATATACATATACATTTGCTTAGTGTGAGTAGATATCTACTCGTTTTGTTCAAATTTCAATGCACACCATACATCTAACCTATAGATTCAAATCTACTTGATCAGATATGGTTAAATCCGCTTGCTTCTATACTACACTAGCCAATGAGATAATTGATCCAATCCACTAATACCTTAGAGAATCAATCTGCTCCATTATGTAGAAAAATATTTTAGTTCAATCCATTATGTTTAATATCCAAAGAGTTTTTATGCATATATAATAGCTAGAGCTATTCAATATTGTATATTTTCTCTGTTATCAAATCATGTCGAATATTGTAGATTAAATTGTTCCATTCATTGGCCAAATAGACGAGGGAACTATTTTATAGCCAAATTTCCACCTCACCAAAATATTACCAAAACCTCGTCTTCTGACTAAATTCTTTCTATTCTTCCTGTTTTTGACCCCACGCTCTTTCGACCATGTGGGTTATAAGTATATGTCATGCCCCATATTATTATTATTAAATATAAATAATAATAATAATAATAATATCAGGAATATAATAATTGTCCTAAAACGGTCATAATAAATACTTATTGGAATAAATAATAATAAATAAGTATATAATAATTATCCTAAAGGGGGTCATGATAAGTATTTATTATGGATATTAGGGTAATTAAAGAGAATGGTAAAATAAGTAACCGTAACTAATGGAGAAACCCTAAAGTACAATACATAATTAAATAATGGACCCTAGGAATTGGGTTCTTTATAACAGATGGACTCTATATAAAGAGGGAAAAGGATGAGAAAATGATCATTTGCGTTTTTTCACATCTCTCTTTGGATGAAGCTATAGAGAGGATAAGGATAAGTATTCACTGGCATGGTAGATTGAGGGCTTGAGGGTGACCTGCTATTAAAGATTAATGTAGAAAGGTCTATGGTTGGGTGGAGAGTTGTTCCCCACTTTGCGTTGTGATTGCAGGTCAAGGATCAGAGCATGGATGCATTATCAAGTCACCAGGTTGCATGTAAATCAGGTTCTTCAACACATGTAAGCTCCTCACCCCCATGAGTTGATTAAAATTTCATTAGGTTTCCTTGAGTAATTTGATTAATATATTACTAGGCTACATTGTTTGGGTAAAACCCCCGAATACCTCCCTCATTTCGAGGATGGTACCGAGGTAAACCCTAGAATATTTAGTGCACAAGGCTAGTCAACAAACAAGCCTCGAATACATTACAAAAATATACTCATTATGAGCTCAACATGTCACTTATGGAAATTGAACCTCGGTGGGGAGGATAAAAATCATTCCTCCCAACTACCCAAGCTAAACCCAATTGACTATATATATATATAATCCAATTTTGATCATAAAAGTGATTTATTTGATATGGCATTTCAAATAAAAAAACTTCTAAAATGTATTTTTTTTATAACTAGTTTTTAAATGTGTATTTGTTTGCTAAATGTTTAATTGTAGTCTTATTATACCTGTCATAGGATAGGTATATAATGATGAGTTTGTGTTGACTCTGTATTAGTTTAGGCATTGACAAAAAAACTTTAACCATATTCCTAAGTTTAACTTTACCAAATCAAATTATTTATTTTCATATTATTAAAAAAACTATTTATCTATTAAGTGATAGGTCCTTATTTTCATATTATTAAAAAAAACTATTTATCTATTAAGTGATAGGTCCATAAATTGAATGTCTTATTGCAAAGGGCCGACGTCGTAATCATTACTTTCTAGCGAGCGCTTCAAACGAGGAAAAAAAAGAACCATGTATGAGATGTCATTATGATGTAAATAAATAAAAAAATGGCATATGGAACTACAAACCCATTATCTCCTAAATAACCTCTGGAATTTAATGCCAACCTTCTTGAACACTCTCATTGATTATTTGTTTTTCCTTGTCGTGGTTTGCACAAGTAATACATCCGCTAGTTGTACATATATGTTGATTGCTATATACTTTTTTAATTGATAACATGATATTTTCTAATTATTACACGATTATTAATTGTTCTGGCAAAACTCCTAATACCTCCCTCATTTCCAAGGATGGTACTGAGGTAAAAACCAGAATCTTCTGTATAATAAGCAATAACAAACAAGGTCAATATTACTACAAATAATATACTCAAGTATGGAGCTCATAACATGTCACTTTATGAAAATTGAATTTGGGTAAAATGGATAACAATCATTCCCTATAAACATCCAAGTTAAACTCAATTGACTATATATATATATAATCCAATTTTGATCATAAAAGTGATTTATTTGATATATACTTCAAAAAAAACTTCTAAAATGTATTTTTTTATAACTAGTTTTAAATGTGTATTTTGTTGCTAAATGTTTGAATTAGTCTTATTATACCTGCCATAGGATAGTATATAGTGATGAGTTCGCGTTGACTCTATATTAGTTTGAGCATTGACCAAAAAAATCTAATCATATTCCTAAGTTTAACTTTACCAAATCAAATTATTTATTTTCATATTATTTTAAAAACTGTTTATCTATTAAGTGATAGGTCCATCAATTGAATGTCTTATTGCAAAGGGGTCAACACTGTAATCATTATTTTCCAGCGAGCGCTTCGAACGAGGAAAATAGAACCATGTATGATGTAAAGAAACAAATAAGGGCGTATGTAATCTCACAAACCTTATCATCTCGTACTAACCTCAAATTTAATGCCAACTCACTTTCCTTAAATTTCACATTATTTTATTTTTCCTTGTCAAAGTTTGCAAGTAAGTAATAAGCATCTAACTAGCTATGCATGTTGATCACTATATATACTTTTAATTGAGTGAACATGATATTTTCTAATTGTTACGCTACAACTACATTTTGAAATCAGAAATCCCCTTGTCACTTCCCTATTTCGAGGATGGTACCGAGGTAAACCTAGAATCGTTAGGGCACAAGGCTATCAACAACAAGCATGAATACATTACAACAATATACTATGAGCTCAACATATTACTTATAGGAAATTTGAACTTTGGTGGGGAGGATAAAAATCATTCCTCCAACTGCACTAAATCCAATTAACTATGACATATATAATCCAATTTTGATCATAAAAGTGATTTATTTGATATGGCATTTCAAATAAAACTTCTAAATGTATTTTTTTATAACTAGTTTTTAAATGTGTATTTGTTTGCTAAATGTTTAATTGTAGTCTTATTATACCTGTCATAGGATAGGTATATAGTGATGAGTTCGCGTTGACTCTCTATTAGTTTGACCAAAAAAATCTAACCATATTCCTAAGTTTAACTTTACCAAATCAAATTATTTATTTTCATATTATTTTAAAAACTGTTTATCTATTAAGTGATAGGTCCATCAATTGAATGTCTTATTGCAAAGGGGTCAACGCTGTAATCATTATTTTCTAGCGAGTGCTTCAAACAAGGAAAGATGAACCACGTATGATGTCACATATGATGTAAAGAAACAAAGAAGGGCGTATGGAATCTGACAAACCTTATTATCTCGTACTAACCTCAAATTTAATGCCAACTCACTTTCCTTAATTTCACATTATTTTATTTTTCCTTGTCATAGTTTTCACACAAATAATACGCATCTGGCTAGTTGTACATGTCGATCGCTATATAATTTTAATTGAGCGAACATGATATTTTCTAATCATTACGCTACTAGTTGTAGACAAACACACGAGGAATTACGTACAAAACACAAACACATTGATCAACACACAACAACACAACACAACATATGGCATATGTGAGAAGCCAATAACTACATGCATTGGAAACATATCCTGCCTTCCTTTCTTTGTTTTTTGTTGAGTTGCATTGGAAACAGATCTGACCTTCCTTTCTTTGTTTTCTGTCGAGTTGCAGGAAGGGGATGAGATATTAATCCTGCAATTACTCATTGCCCACCATTTCAGTTTTCATAGGGACATGAGAAGAATTGGATGAGTTCAAATCCCAATGCTTCCATTATGATTATTTTTGGTAAACAACATAAAAGTTTGAAAATTTGGAGTTCTTTTCTGCATGAGCATTTAAGATGCAAGGTGGTCACATGGATGATGTTCTTTAATAATAATCACACTAAAATGTACGTAAAGGAAAGAAAAGTTTTAGTGGAGTTTGCTTTTGGGTCGAGGATACATATATTGTAGAAATGTATTTGAGAAATTTTTCACACATAGAAAACATATAAAACAATAAAATAAGCATTTTTCATAGGTATAATTACAAATTTCTGGTTGGGAATTATTCATTTTTGTACTCTTGTTTCTTGGGTTTTGATCTTTCATTTGAATGATGCAACTTGAACATTCAATATCCCTATGCCAGTCCCATACAATCAATGGGATATCAACCCCAACCTGCTTCATTTCAGCATGAACTTTGCAACCGGCGGGGCCGGTGTCTTTAGTACATGGCGAGGACTGCCCAATACAACCACCCAAATTGACCAACTATAGCGATTGATTGGTAATGGAGGATGCTCTATAGGGAAGTTGAAGTCTTCTTTGGTTCTCTTCTCAGTCTCAAAAAATTATTATGGTTACTATCTTCTGCAACAAAGACCACTCAAGGTATAAATCTAGCAACAAAATTTTGATTTTATAAAAATTCGACAATTAATGTTTGTATTCCTCGTTAACATTGGTGGTTAAGAATCGCAGGGTCCGCCTTCTCTTGTACAATCGGTGATGAAGAAGCTCTCAACAGATTTAGTGCACTTGTACAATATGGGTTTCAAACAATTTTCACTAACAAATATGGTGCCTATGGGATGCTTGCCAACTCTCATAGTACAAAACTCTTATGCCAGTTGCAATACTACATTAAACACATTCACCCTATATCACAACAATATTTTGTGGGAATCGGTTTAGGAAATAAGAAAGAGTCAAACATATGCAACATTTGTGCTTCTGGATCAATATTTAGATTCTCTGGCAATTCTTCAACATCCAACTCACTATGGTTTTACATTATGTTCCCTCTTACTCTTCTTATAATAATTTAATTTCTACATATGTCAATAGAGTACTAGGTTGAATGTTTATTGAACATGCAATTTTCTTTTTGTGCATGGAAATTCAAGGAGCCACTAAAACCTGTTGCATTGATCAATGTGGCATTACAAACCAGGCTGGGGATGGCTATGTATAGTGTGTTCACCCATCAAGAATCGTCTTTCTTTTGGAATATAGTGCACCCAACACATGCGGCTTGGAATGCATTGATGACATGCTTTGGACCCTCCCTTCACAGATTTCAAACTTGTCTCGGCGTTTTAGACATCCTATCAAGCTTAGAGATGCATTTACTTGTAAAGAAAGTTTACATAGGGTGGTTACTATTCGAAATAATTTGTGGTAGAAGTTAGCTTTTAGGTATTATGAGAAATGAAGCACTCAATTACCTGTGTGTTGTTCTTCAATTTCGTAATACCCTGTGAACACATTTGTAGTAAGAAAACATTACATAAAAAAATTTCTTTGTAATATCAATATTATGTCATTTATTAGTTTGTCTATATCGATATAATCGAAGATCACATTTCTTTATTCAATATACCATAATTTCTACGATACACATACAACCATATGATCTAAATTATTCTAACCAATATGTTATTTACTTCCTACATTTCCAGCTTCTGCAATGTTTTATTTGATGGAGTGTGGAACGATGTTATTGTAGAAACTTTACATTGAAATTCACCAATACATTGATACTTTTGTCCAAATGTAGAATGAATTTGATACTCCTTATTGTTTGTAGTAGTTGTATCTAGTATTCATTATTTCTTTCCATGGACAAGTTATTTAGTGTTTTTCTTCTTGTTTGTATATAAGAAAATTAGTACAATTAGCTAACTATGAAATTGTTTTCATAACCTCGTTTTGCTTGGAAGTGGTCTTCCCAAATTCCTATCTCTTAGATTTTAAATATATAGTTCTTTTAATTATTGGTGGATAATCAATCATTTCCTTATCCAAAACTAACCAAATTTTGGTATTATTCTCATTCAACGTTATCCATTTAACCATTTTGAATTTTTCCATTTAGCCATTTTGAATTCCTGCATAGCGGCAGGTATATGTTGTCATGCTGCCTTGTTTAGTTATATCTATTATTGTTACATTGAAGAAAAGTTAAAGAGGTGTTTAAAAATAATATTTTAAATTACAATTTAAAATGCATGCATCATTTTAAAATAATTAAGAGCATACGATTAGATGAAAATAAAAACTTTGAAAAAATAAATGACACATAGCATTCTTAATAATGTTAGAAACATCAAATTTTAGGTTTAAAAAACAAAATACAAGTAAAAAGATTTAAAAAGAATAAAATTGAAAAAAAAGAAAAATCACCATTTAAATATTTTTTTTTAAATTGAAAAAAATGAAAAAACAATATTTGAAAAAAAAATGTTGATATTTTATAACCAATAAGAAGATTCAACATGTCAAAAAATTACCTTGAAAAAGCAGGGTGATCTCTAAAGAAAAAGAACCCTGGAGGCTTTTCGTCAAGTTTGTAACTACATTTTGAACTTCATGGCTTGGAAAAACAACATAGTATGCAACTATTGTTTATTTCAGCTAATGAGTACAAACACAACATATATTAATGTCGATCACTCAAACAACCTATAATATTATTGTAGTTATCTAACTACATTTGGGGTTTTCTTTGATATATTAGTTTATGTGTGGCTTAACACTAGTTTGCTTGAGTACTTCTACACACTTTTAGATGATCTAACTAAGTTGAGATACTTTGGTTCCGTAACAAACCATATAACACGAATCTTGAGGATCAATACGAATAAACACATACCACATGCATTAAAAGTTAAATTTAATTAATCAAAAAAATAACAAACAAGACACAACATAGTACAAGACAATATTATGTTGACTTACAAGAATTGGTTCACACAACAATGTTTACAACCTCTATCTCACATAACAACATTCATAGCCCATATCTAAGAATCTATCTCATTTGCACATATCCTTCACATCCCCATGCTATTTTGATTCTTTAACAATCATCTAGTTGGAGTTAAACTCAAAATTCTCATAATTTCCAACAAATCCCTTTTAATGAAAAAATATGCATCCTCAATCCAAATAATGCTCTATTTTTTATTTATTTTATTTATTTTTATTATTATTATTTATTTTTTTATGTTCTTGATGATTTAATGAAAACATTTACTATTTTTTTAAGTGGTCTTATAGAACTACAACTTGATTTTCTCCTCTTCTTGTAGTTGCCTCAAATATTGAAAATGATCTTCAATATATTTGATTTTGATATGTAACACATACTTCTTGATCAAGTGCATTGTAGTCATATTGTCACATGATAAATACATTAATGAGCTATGCTCCATACTAAATTCCACAATAAGTCTTCTTAGTCAAACCTATCATGTGATGTTGTTAATTGTCCTCTACAGTTAGTTTAAGCAGAAAACAACACCAATGCTTGTTGTTATGCACTTCCCCCTTATATTATTGTCGATTGAGTGCTAAAAGCATATATGGATGTCAATTTTATATCATCTAAACATCATTACCAATCAAAATCTATGCATCCCACTCGCTTAGTCTTCTCATTAATGGGATACTTTGACCTCCACTCCGAGGTGCCTTTGATGTACCACAATAAGCACTTGGTAGATTTCAAATGACATTGCGTTGGTTCTCTCATATATATTGGCATTTCTCTAACAACATAACATATACCAAGTGTTGACCACTTTTCGTGTTAAGGACAAGAATCAACCTCGTATGGAATTCTTATAAATATTTTTTTTTTATGAGGATATGTACTTGAAAAAACCCTATGAATACTTCTCATTGTTCCACGGATGGTAAGCATGGTGAACCGTCGGCCCTGATTACGGGGCCTTGCCCCTAGGGAATCAAGATAGTCGAACCCATGACCAATAACAATACCGATAAACTCATATATGGCTTTAGACCAATTGAGATAACCCTCAAGGCTCGTCTTGTAAAAAAATTATTAAGATCCCTTCTTCGTTTTAATAAAGGTGGTACTCCTCTTTCTCACTCAAATTCTAAATATACACATTCAAACAATAAATTTAAGCATTCATAATGTCTACACTTGTGAGTGGACTAGGTGGTAAAACATCTGAAAATGACAACATATAATTTATAGCAGAAAAATAACAACCTTGATTGAAATATACATGATAACTACATCCATTCATTTGAGCGATGAGAACAAATATTTGAAGAAAGAATCGTAAGATAGAATATAGATTGGTGGTCCAAAAAAATAGAGGGATTTAAATGATTTCATTCAATTAATATCATAAGATGCACATGGGAAACATACTCGAGTTCTCATGCTTATATAAAAGTCAGAAATCACAAAAGCATATGAATTCCTACAATAGATCTATGCGAGAGTTTTCAAAATAATATTACACATAGATTGTTCGAGTTCAAATAAATTTTTTTCCTAAAGCACAACATAACACTCTTGATACTTAGAAATAAAAGGAATGTGTTTGTCCCAATGGACTGGGACGGGACTCTCGTGGACCAAATATAGTAGCAGACAAAAATGAAAGTGGAATGATGGATGGATCTCTGTCCTTTTTCTTTTTCGAGCCTTCACACACACACACACACACACACACACACACACACACACACACACAACTGGAACTTGATTCCTTTTGGCTCAATTGCTTCTTGGATCAATTATCTATTTCAACGAATTCTTGAGCCACTCTTCGATATACTCTTTTAGTGGTGGGATTGTTATGTTTTGCTTCACCTGGAACAAGAATATCTCATCTTGCATTGCTTGGAACTCAGAGTGTAATTCTTAAATCAATGAAAAATGGTCTCCATTAACATTCACAAGATTAACTAACCATCATTTAATCTCATCCTCTGGAAAGTTAGTGAGATTATCAAACTCACTAGCCCACAAAGTTTTGAGTATGTTTAACTCCATTTCCAATTTCTCTTTAGTTAATAACTTATATTCTCTAACCAATTATGGCCCCTCAAGTTTCTTAACTATTTCAAGTGATTTAAAAAATGAATCACTTCTCTTTTCATCAACCTTTTTGCAATTTCTAATTAATTCATGCAAAATTTCTATTCTTTCCAACCATCCAACCTTTACTTTATTTATTCTATTATCATAGGGCAAGTCTTGTTGTTTCCTAGTGAAGTCACTATACTTGTCACTCGTGCCACAAATGTACTTAGAGAGTGTTTTTATAGAAAAACTCATCATTTTCTAAATCTTGTTTTACATATTCCATAAAAGAAGCAATTCTTTGTCCCAAATTCCTCAAGCTAGTGCTAACTTCCCATGAATATGAAATGATATTGAGTCATTTATTTATGTTTTCTGTGCATACATCCTTATGCCACATAACAACTTGGTAAATTTCTTTACCTTGGGCGTCGTGCCTAGTGTATCTTATGGAATTGGATCTAGAGCAATGATTGATAATGGTTCAAGAAATAATGGCTTGGGACTGAGGGCGTCCTCCAATTCACTTATTCTCATTTTCAATCTAATATTTTCAAGCTCTTTCTCATAAATGGAATGAGCTAGAGTATCTCTAGTAGTTAAGTGCAACTTAAGAAATCCAAAGGATTCGACACCAGAGACATCTACATCTGAATTCCTTATTTTGGTAAGATTTTTATTTTAACATGAACTCTTTCAATTTGCAATTTATTTTCCTCTTTATTGTACTTGGCATTGTGTAAGGTCAATGATTGTTCTTCAAACAAAATTGGTTCCTCTCGAGACAATTCTTATGCTATATGCTCACTCTCTAGAATCTGTAATGAAACCCACTTAGGTACATTGTTATCATCAATATCCATTTAAACTATATCATTCATTGGGTCCTTAGAACTCTGAGTGCTCTTATTTCCAATACTCCTTTTTCTTTTAGTATGTGTAACGATGTGTGCTTTCTCAATATTTAAATGAGGGGGGTCATCTTCATCATCTCCTCCTACATACCTTTCATTACTCTCTCCTTTACCCATATTAGGCTCTTGGCCTTGTTGAGCAGAGGAAGAACTCTTGTGTGGGAGGGAAGTAGAGCAAGTGCGAGAACTAGTCTCATTTCTTCCTCTTTGCTTTGATTTTATCTGCTGATGCTCCTTCTTGGATTCTATCTTTTCAAACATAGTTGCTTGAATTGACTTGTGTAACCAAGTCATCATCACATATTTGTTCATCCTTTCTGAAAAAGTGCTTTGATGGTATTTGGATAATCATCATTAGCTTCCTCCATACTCTTTGATATTATTGTGAAAATATTACTGTAACCAAATGAAGATAAGTGAGAAGAAATTATTCCTTCAGGGTTGAAATCCTTGCAAGATTCAACTTTTTTCAAATTGAACAAATTCAGAAATTCAGAAATTTGGGTCAAATGGGTTAATCCCTTGACTGAAATGTCGGCAACATGGAAAGGTAATGAAATGAATTGTTGTTTCCTCTTTTGATCAAAGAAGGAATACCATGACCTGTATTGTCTAGATACTTCAACGACAAAATAACTATTACTAACAAAATTGAGAAGACGGAATGGTATTCCTTCAAAACCATATAGTCTAATGTATGTATATTTCTCTTTATAGATACACATTTCTTTTCCTTTAAGAAAATCTAAAGCTTCATGTGAAACTTTCTCCAATAGTGTTCTAGTAAGGATGTATTGAAACTCTTTGAAAAATTTGTCTTGAACCTGATAGAAATGGAAGGGTGCCTTGTGTTTCCACAATACATGATACCATAATTGTGCAAGATCATTTTCAACATCGAAATTACCCCTTGAAGGTAATCCTTCAAATACATTACAATATGAAACAACCAATACCAAATACGAGGTTATGAAACACCCCTATGTCTTCATATAGTTGGAGAGTTGATAAGATATCTCATTTGATTTCATCTTGGCCTAGTCAAATATTACTTCCTTTTGAAAGGAAAAATATAGCACATATAAGACATACCTTGGAATATGGGATGTGTATTCTCATCCCATCAGTCATAAGAAAATCCAAGAGAAATCACGATATTGATTAGATAGTAGGTTAATATAAACTTGAGCAGTATCAACCGACATTGTAGAAGATGATGCCCATAAATCCTTTAAAAAATTCACACCACCACCTTGTGATTCTAGAAAGGAACCAACTTTCAAAATATGGAGGACTTTGTTCAGGGTAGGCAGTCGAAGCATCCTTCTGAATATATTTGGAGTCAGGAGAACATGGTTGTTTCCTTTTGCAAGGAATGGAATCAACATGCGCTTTGAGTTGAATTTACTTGCACACAAAGAAACTGTTTCTCTGAGGTCGAAAGCTTCAAGCATGCAATTGGCCTTTACTATAACAATTGTCCAAATCTTACTAGAAAGCTTTTGCTCATAAGAGAGGATTGAATACAACTAATATGAAATCGACCAATGAAAATCCTTGTTTTGATGAGCGAGAGAGTTGACGACGTCTCCACATAATGGTTCCTTTCTTCTTCTAGTTGCCATATTTTCCACTTCTTTCAATATGCTTTGATATATGTGAAGGTTAACAATATGGGTTATGGAGCCTAAACTATTTCAAGGCCTAATTCATAAATAATCCTTAATGATATATCCTTTCAATATGTACAATTTATTTTAAGAATACACGTGAATCATAAATAACAATTATACTTGATAAGAAAGTGCTCCATGAGAAATCAAGATAATTAATCATCCTTTAGTGCTGACAAACTTCTTTTTCCTTGAGAGTCAGAACCTTATTAATGAACCATAATTTCCTTGAAAGTGATGAACTATTGTCTAGTGTGAAAATACAATAATTATGGGACTCATGGTGTATGAAGGGGATGGAGAGATAAGTCTTGCAGAGAAATGGGTTAATGAAAAGTTCTTCACATGATATGTGTAACACCCCAGGTTTTGAGCCCCCATATTAAATAATGTATTATTACACTGCTGAGAGGCCAAAGTGCCCAAACAATTATTAAAAGGCCAGTGTGCCCAAGAAATGTAATGTTTTGATCATTATTAATAATAAATACCTCGCTGGCTGCTAGACAAACAAGGACAAGAGCGATAGGGGGATATGATTCCACAAGAGAGGGGGCTTGAGGGGATAAGCATTTTATTTTATATTTTATTATCCATTTTTTCTTAATGGAGAATAACAGTTACGTGAGCTTCTTGGGGGAAGGCCAAGAGGTTCTTGATCCCCATGAATTACATAAAACCATCCATGTTCTGTTGGGTGGGTTATCACATTCACTAATTCTCTCATTTGTTGGTCATTTTCATTCATTCTCACTCCCATTCTCATCCTCATTCTACCGCTGGTCACTTCACTCTTCCCTCACGCA
>SNQJ01S0231966.1:0-14157 GCA_010110895.2 Picea sitchensis
ATATTGAATATCTATAGGTGTCTGAGGTTTACAAATGATATCTAAGCCGAAATTCTGATGAAAGTGAAGAAAAGAAGGCCGAAATGCAAGGAAGGATAAATTCTTTTGATGGTGCTTTCTAAGGTTTGTTATTTTCAGGTCATCTCACCATTTTCGCTATAACTTTTTTTCTATAATTATTCAGATATTGAAATTGATATGAAAGTGAGAAAACATATCCAAGTATCTTTGGTTTAAAATTAAACTTGTGGGTCGTTGTATTTTGGGAGTTACACTCTGTGGAAAATAGGGTTTGTGGCCAGTCCTGAAACTAGTCAAAATCAGGTGTTTCGGGTAAAAACGTCATAACTTCTTCATAACAGATCCACATTTAGTGAGACCAAATGTTTTGGTTAGGGTACAGTCGGTAGTATGTTGTGTAACAGTTTTAGATCATTTCATCAAATATTTTGTGCGGGGAACTCTCTACAAGGTCGCTCTCTAGAATAAGACAGAATTCAACAAGGTATGCCATTTTTTCTATAACTCATTTTCTGAGAGGTTCCAAGTAGTGCCACTTGGAGGAATTGCATAAAACACACTGAAGAAAATTGTGTATCAGTTTCAGATTTTTATACATTACAGGTTCAAAGTTATGATTACTTCAAGTTAGGGTTGTTGACTAATCCAAAACTAGGCATGTGAGACTAAAGAAAAGTTTGATGAAAATGCTAGTTTCTTACTGTTAAAGTTAATGAAGGTTTGAAGAAATGTGATCAGAAACACCAAGTCTATTACAGAGCTAAAAATCAGATTTTGATGATGAAATTGATGAGGGCTTTTGGTTGAGGTACATGTTGAGTACATGGTTGAGACAAGTAGTTGATGAGTTGGCACATACATGAGTTTCCTCCCATCCTGTTTCTTACCAGGAGGTAGGGACTCCGACAGATATCGACGCATAAAACATATGATGTGAAACGATGGAATATCATCCATTTCAAAGGATATATATATGTTGGATGTGCGACAGTTTGAAGAAAGGCATTGTTCCCTAGCTGGAGTCATGATTTTGGAAGCACCTGTGATGGTCTGCCATCACCTGCCACATGCACACACCAACAAATGATCAAGGGGAAGAAATCAAGGCCATTACAATGGGTGGCAGGAGTCTGATAGAGCACTTGATCATATATATGCCCTGTCAAAGGAAATCATCGACACATCGCTCTCTAACAACGAGAGCTTGCTAATGAATGAACCGTCGAGGCAAAGATGAGTGGCTTTGATGCGACCGAGTACCGTTAGTTTCTATCTTTAGCAAAGTTCCATAGGAAGAGTCATCTGATAGAGAGTAGTTAGAGACTAATTTCTAGGGATAGGAGTTAGAGCGCAGGGTAGCCCGAGTGGCACACCCTTGTCTATATATTCCATCTTTTCAATGTAAGCTAGGTTGGTTGGCCAAACATTGTAGACAATGACTATTGATTGTAACTTTTTGATCCGATTGAAACTTAATGCAAAAGTTCCGAAGCTTTGATGAAAATATTCTAATAGTGGTAGTATGATGTATTGTAATCTCTCTTTGCATAAGTGCTTTCCTGTGTGCTTTATATTCATATCTATATTTTTTGTCTAAATTGGAACGTGATTTCGAATCTAGAATTCACTAAGCGGTGCTCTAGATTCACGCCATTTGGATGACTGTGTTTCTTCTAAGTTAACTCTGAATTCATCCCTAGTGGTGCTCCGAGTTGCTTCATGTGTTTTTTATTTCTCCACACTCAATGCTTTTTAACTGAAAGACTATCACTCATTTAGCCTTTATCCTCTCAAGTTCAGTCACTAAGTCATTTGTTTCTATCATTTTCTTAAATCAACTCCATAGCCCTAGGTCTTTCTTTCTTTCGCCAATAGAACCAAAAAATATTGTTAAAAGGTGTTAAATCTAGCCGATAGTTTAAATCCATATCCTGTACGGAGATGAAGTCTCCAGAGAGAGCCCTCTCCAGGTACGAAATGCAGTTTCGAGCCTCAAAGTTGGTTTGTAGGTTGCCTCTATCATTCGTTTCTTCAACCGAACAAAGTTTACAGAGTGCTAACATTCTGGCGTTGTTTCCAGGGATATAATTGAATAAATTTTCCCTGGGAGAACAACTAAAGCTATAGTTTGGATCCCTGAGGGTAACATTGGAGAAAACATCTATATTTGTTGAAACCTTTAACCTGGAGACTCTAGTCAAAGAGACCAGTACCAGGTAGTAGGACAACATGAATGGAATTTGATTTCAAATCTAACATCAATGTAACAGGTGGAAAAGTATCCAAACTTTCCATATTTTCAAGATCAACAAATCAGCAAGCAGTTCCAAAATTCAAGGGTGAGAAATCAGTGATAGTTTATCTATCTATAGTTATATATATTCTATCATTCAGTTGAGAAGAGGAGACCTAAGAGGGGATTTGAGAGGAATCCTAGGAGGGTAAGGTTGATAACATATGGATGAAATAGCATCCATCAGAGGGATTAGAAACCTGAAGGCATTGTATTTTGAGAATCGCTTCTGACATTGGAGATATATGACATTTGTTCTATCAGATTGTGATCTTCTTGTCTAAACATTGTTTTTTCCATCTTCCTTGTTTACATTCTTCCTTTCTTCTTACTTGAATGAATTACAGACATTGAGAATCAATGGCTTCTTATGGATGATATATTCCCAAGCGGTAAAGATTTTGCCGTGACTACCTATCATCCATGTTTTTTGTTTCAAGTACCGTTGCATCCATTTGACAAAGAGATTCTAAGTTTGATGAGGTGTTCTACTTTTTCGTTTATTCCATATTATTCTACCCATTTACATATAAATGTCTTATCTGATATATGATTTGATTGCCTCCGATCAACAGGGTGTTTTAGCTTGTTTCTCTTATCATGTCTCTCATCATCTACCTCATTCACCTTATTTCAAAAAACCAAACACATTTCTATTTACAAAATCATTGCAATAATTGAAGGGGTGCGAGGTTTGACCCTATAGCAGTCTAGGGACAACGTCTAGCACTAACACCTACCAATGCAGAATGTAGGACCAGGGTGCATAATGGGAATACAAAATCGTGTGATTCTAAGACAAACTAAGGGTATGGCCTGTTGACGCCATCATTTTTTTAGTTAGAGTCAGTCTTAGTCAAGTCAGAGTCCGTGTGTCAAAGCATGTGAGGTTAGGTACCGAACAACAAATGGGTCGAAGTTAGCAAGTGGCCGGTTATCCCTTGGAGTCGGGAAGGGATGTCAGAACCAAAACATGTGTAAGTGGTAAAGGTATTTTCCCAAAGATTCAGGTCCTACCATAAGAGAAGGTTTTACATGCCTAAGGTTGAGACAAGTTGTTAAATAGAAGTCGCATTGGCAGACAAAGTGACCATCATCAGCTCATTATGAAGTCAGAAAGAATGGAAAATCACAATGCTCGTATCACATATGCTCTGAAGCTCTTATCAGTTGTACTTCACACACTCCAAAGTGTACTCGTCACATAGATGTACTACGAAAAACTTTAGCTTTCTTCGAAACCTCCAGCCAACATGGATTCAGTGTCCCCTGGCACGATTTCATCTCTTGACTACCCGATTATAAATTCAGATCACTCTACATCTATTCTATTCATCAGTCGAGTCTATGTAATTCCTGTAATTCTTCTCGCAAGCCCAAATCAATTGAGATGACCACCTTTAGCCTGTGCCAAATCCACCGCACGCAGAACAAATACGCGTTGTACCATGATGACATCCCATAACATAAGGAAGGGTGCACGAAGAGTAGGACTGTTGGGTTCAAACATCAAATCTTGACG
Organism: Picea sitchensis; assembly: GCA_010110895.2. Taxonomy (NCBI): domain Eukaryota; kingdom Viridiplantae; phylum Streptophyta; class Pinopsida; order Pinales; family Pinaceae; genus Picea; species Picea sitchensis. The sequence goes on from SNQJ01S0231966.1 coordinate 3,837, forward strand.
TTGATCAATGAATATTTGAAGGTCAGAGCATCTTTTAAATAGGCCGTATGCATGGATTTTTGTAGGAAAATACAAGGATTCAAGATGAAACTAGCGGAACAGTTCACACTTAGGTTCAATTTGTCTCGCACGGTAATTGGAGGTGTCTCTTTCTAGGTGACAGAGAAAACTCTGTCGGCCACAATAGAGATCCCTTCGCATGGTGAAAAGTGGTTTAAATGCGTGCCTTTGGAAGTGCATTGCTACGACGAATTCATCAAGGAAGACTGTCTAAGTGGGGAAATCAAAATGGGCATTCCAAGTAGATATTTGCAGGAGCCCTTTCAGAAACTCCTGGGAGAAATTAGGAAATATTTCACATGTGAGGGAAGGTTTGATAGAATACATTCGCATCACATTATATTGTTGATGAATTTCATAGGAAGGAGAACGTTAAATATTCCCTTCTTCTTACACCAAAGCCTCTAGACAATGCCCGAGATGAACCAGATTAGCCGAAGAAGAAACTATCTCATGTATCACTGATTAAATTGCTGGTAGTTGAGGAGTTGAGGCGATTGGGAAACAATTCAAATTCGTAACTACTTATAGTGGGCATCCCCAAAGATCCAAAATGGGATTTCCCTCTACCTGCAGAAAGGGTAACATCACACTATGCAGAGGATGACGCCGGAAGGGTTGCAGAGGAAGGAAATACATTGGAAGCCCTGTCCCCTCAAAGGCCAACATCCCAGAGAAGGGGCATGCTAAGGAAGAACAAGGCAGCTGGGAGACCCAAGTTTCAAGTGAGTCATGCTCAAATTTGGTCATCGAAGAGTTACTCATGCATGCTATTCAGCTAGAACCTGTCAAAGGTCCAAGTTGAGAAAGCTGGGGAAGAAGGAGGAGGACAAAAACTGAAGGCATAGATGTTCGTGATCCATCGCAATAACTAAAGTAGGCACAAATCGCTATTGCTAAGCTATACTAGAAAAACATGGAGCTGAGACAATAGTTAGTAGTGAAGACCCTCAAAGCATCAACATCACAAGGCCACGAGGGAAACATGACTTGGATCAAGAGACAGTTCAGGGAAGCGTAATATAAAATCATATAGCTACATGAAACAAATAGGATGTTGGAGGAAAGGAATGAGAAACACTTCGAGGAATGTGAACCGACCATGGGGAAAGTCTGTGGGTATATGGCCAATGCGTAGAAGAAGCTAAAAGGGAACACGGATTTTCAAAGGCAAGTGATGAATATGAAAAGTCGCAAATGGTTTCTCAAGAGAACGCTTCGGGTATCAAGACTACAGACGAGACTAGAAGCGTGCTATCTGACCCCATTTTTTGTCTTCTCAGACATGGCCCTTATTTTGTTTCCTCGCATCCTGTTTCTTACCAGGAGGTAGGGACTCTGACATATATCGACGCAGAATACATATGATGCGCAACGATGGAATCTCATCCATTTCAAAGGATAGATATACGTTGGACGTGCGACAGTTTGAAGAAAGGCATTGTTCCCTAGCTGGAGTCATCATTTTGGAAGCACCTGTGATGGTATGCCATCACCCGCCACATGCACACACAAACAAATGATTGTGGGGAAGAAATCAAGGCCATTACAGTGGGTGGCAGGAGTGTGATAGAGCACTTGATCATAGATATGCCCTGTCAAAGGAAATCATCGGCACATCGCTCTCTAACAACGAGATCTTGCTAATGAATGAACTGTCGAGGCAAAGATGAGTGGATTTGATGCGACCGAGTACCGTTAGTTTCTATCTTTAGCAAAGTTCCATACGAAGAGTCATCTGATAGATAGTAGTTAAAGCCTAATTTCTAGGGATAGGAGTTAGGGCACAGGGTATCCCGTGTGGCACACCCTTGTCTATATATTCCATCTTTTCAATGTAAGCCAGGTTGGTTGGCCAAACAGTGTAGACAATGACTATTGATTGTAAGTTTTTGATCCGATTGAAACTTAATGCAAAAGTCCCGAAGATTTGATGAAAATATTCTAATAGTGGCAGTATGATGTATTGTAATCTCTCTTTGCATAAGTGCTTTCCTGTGTGCTTTATATTCATATCTGTATTTTTTGTCTAAATTGGAACGTGATTTCGAATATAGAATTCACTAAGCGGTGCTCTAGATTCATGCCATTTGGACGACCGTGTTTCTTCTAAGTTAACTCCAAATTCATCCCCAGTGGTGCTTCGAGTTGCTTCATGTGTTTTTTATTTCTCCACACTCAATGATTTTTAACTGAAAGACTATCACTCATTTAGCCTTTATCCTCTCAAGTTCAGTCACTAAGTCATTTGTTTCTATCATTTTCTTAAATCAACTCCATAGCCCTAGGTCTTTCTTTCTTTCGCCAATAGAACCAAAAAACATTGTTTAAAGGTGTTAAATCTAGCCGATATTTTAAAGCCATATCCTGTACAGAGACGAAGTCTCTAGAGAGATCCCTCTCTAGGTACGAAAGGCTAGTTTCGAGCCTCAAAGTTGGTTTGTAGGTTGCCTCTATCATTCATTTTTTCAGTCGAACAAATTTTACAAAGTGATAACATTCTTGCGCCGTTGCCAGGGATATAATTGAATAAAGTTTCCTTGGGAGAACAACTAAAGCTATAGTTTGGATCCCTGAGGGTAAAATTGGAGAAAACATCTATATTTGCTGGAAACTTTACCCTGGAGACTCCAGTCAAAGAGACCAGTACCAGGTAGTAGCACCATTCAGAAACCCTGGCTCCGAAGGCCATTTATACCAGAGCCAATCCTGACCCAAATCCTGTAGAGCCCATGTATGATCCCAAGATACTCCTGCATAGGTTAAGGGAGAAGACACAAGACTCGTTCTATTACCTAGATAGAAACTTGTCCCTTCCCAAGGAGTGGTCACAAAGCATTAACGACCTCGACTTTGACACTCTGTTTGAACAAACTTTGTTCAGATATAAATCATAAACCATCTTGGACCATATAGTATTCAATAAGGAGAGTTTTCGATCCTTGATACCAAACAAAGTCCTGTGAATCTCAAACCCCCCTAGAGTAATGGCCTCCAGATTCGACCCCCTTGTTCTGCCAGCCCAACTGCATTATTTGCCTCAGAACTACAGCTAGAGGATCAAGCTATATGACATTGAAGGAAACGTATCTTACCAAAATCACCTGGATTGGTTCAACGATTTTGTTGATCTAGAAGAGGTGGACCATGTAGACGTGAAAATGAGGTTTTTCGCGTAGAGCGTTTCGGGGGAGGTTAGAAAGTGGTTCAAGGTGCTCCCAACAACAAGCATTCCACACTTCACCGCATTTGAAACATATTTCATTGCTAGATGGGGAGACAAAAAGAATCCTTTGCAGCTGCTGACATAGTACAACAATATGAAGAGAGTGCTGGAGGAGACGGTGCAAGATTTTTCTACTCGTTTCATGAGGGTTTACAACTCAATTCTCATAGAATTCCAACCACCTCCCAGGGCTGCACAACTTCGATACGCTGACTCCTTTGACAGTGATTTCACATTGTTGTTGAGGGAGAGAATATCTGCAAATTTAGACATCATGATGAATGATGCAATCGAAGATGAGGTAAACCTGATGGCGTTGGGAAAGATAAAACAAATATTCAACAAAGGCGGGAAGAAACCCCAAGGGAATATGTAGCCATCGACTTCTTGACCCTCAGAGGCTAAGTTCGACTTGATGATGAAGACGATGGAGAAGCTAATGGAAAGAATGTTCGTGGGAAACAAACCCATCGTCTAAGAATAACATGACCCCCAGCCTAGGAATCAAAACCCTAGAAGAGGTTTGGTCCCCTAGATCAAGAAGAGGGAGAAGAGAGACTAGGGAGACCAACAAATAAGGCCCCCATTCCAAAAAAATTACGCGGACGAATATTTTGATCAGATGTTCCAAGATCAAATGAATTTATACGAAGACAAGGACAAGTGCATGTTATTGATGAAGGGGGAACAAGATCAATACATGAGCAAAAATAATGATATTATGCTCGAGACAAATGACACAATGTATTGGGGAAAAAAGGAATTCAGGAAGGATTATCATAATGCCATCATGTCGTTCCAAAAGAAATACAACCTCAGAAGCAAAAAGGCATCTACAAAGCCTCACCAATCAAATCCCATAAGGAAACCTCCGACGGATACCCCTTCCACAAGACGACTAAAGCAATATAACCTGACCAAGGATGCGACTGAAAAGGAAAAGTCAAAGGACGAGGCTCCAAGAAAAGCGCCAGAAACAATTTAGGAGACGTGCGTCAAGGAGGTAGAAAAAGTATTCCCCCTTTTAACTTTGAGAATGAAATGGAAAATATTAAAATATTCATCCCTTTCAATGAACTCATCAAGAAAGGAGACTATCAAGATCAAATTATCAAAATGATAAATATGGGGGGAACTCCTGACACTTTGAATGTCCACGATGATCACCCTACCATTTTGTTTGGTCCATGCATGGAGGATATGGGTGATACTGAGGATGTTCCCATATTCTATGTCAGTCTCAAGGTCCATGACATGACCTTTCATAATTCCATGCTAGATTCAGGTGCATCCCACAATATCATGCCCAAAGTGATCATGGATGAGTTGAGTTTGGACATCACTAGGCCCTATAAGGATTGTTTTTCCTTCAATTCAAGGAAAGTGAAATGTTTGGGCCTGATCAAAGATTTGATTGTGTCTCTTTCCCAAATACCTTCTAAGAATATGGTTATGGACTGATATACCCCCTAAATTCAACATGCTATTATCCAGGTCATGGGCCGTGAAATTGAAGGGAACTCTGTAGATGGATATGTCGTACGCCACCATTCCTGTCTTCGGCCAAGAGAGACAGTTATACTGAGAAGTAATTTTGAAATACATGGTGAGTAGTATAACACATCCAAAATAACCACCCTATATACTCCATTGACACTGAGATCGGTTCCTCCATATTTTACAATGACATGAGCTTTGAAGAGGAAGAATCGACAACTATCATGGACGTCAATGATAAAGTCACGCGACGAGAAGCATAGTGAGCAGACCCGAGGAACTGCGCAGAGAATGAGATGTGGAACATGAGTTTCCATGGATTCGTCAACAAGGAAGGGGCCAGGGCCAGCATATGGATAATTCCTACCATGGTGGGCACACAAATATGCTCATACAAACTTGCCTTCGACTGTACAAATAACATGGCTGAGCACGAGGCACTGATTTTGGGCCTGAGAGTTTTGAAAGAGTTGGGCGCAAAGAAGATAGTAGTGTATGGAGAATCCAAACTCGTTATAAACCAAGTGAAATGCATATACCAATCCAAGCACCCCAGGATGAGAGCATACAAAAACCTAGTGCTGGACCTCCTCCAATAAATCTTGGATTATAATTTATCATTGATGATGAGGGGGTAGGATCAAATTGTGGATGCCTTGGACACCTCGGCCTCAGTTTTTAAAATTCCCATTTTTCCCAACATAAAGTATGAGATTGAAGTCAAAGATAGGATGGCGGTGCCTGATAATATCAAGTATTGGGAGGTTTTTGAGGACGACAAACATGTGGAGAGATTTCTCCAAATGAGCGACGAGTTCGCTAATATAAACATTGATGACGAGTGTTGCTGCGACGAAGATGAAATATCATATGTATGCAGTAACGATGACCCTTTCTAGAACTAGATAACTGGGAGGGACATAGTACAACTAAAGAATAATATTATCCGAAAAGGATTAGTTCCGTTGGAAAATATGTTTGATGAAAACAATGTGGCTAGAAATCTCAGGATCACTGCAAACGGTGAGGATGTCGAGGATTGTAACATCGGGACCTAGGAGAATCCGAAGATAGTAAAATTATCAAAGATGCTCAGTTTGGAGATCAAACAAGACTACATTAAACTCATGAAATATTTTCTCGACGTTTTCACCTGGAGCTATGATGGTTTGAAATTCTACGACACCAAATTGATTCAACACATCATCCCTCTCAAAGAAGACCAAAGGCATTTCAAGAAAAAACTAAGACAGATAAATCCCCTTCTCCTACCGCTAGTCGAAAAAGAGGTAAAGAAACTTTTCGAAGCCAAAATTATTGTTTCTTTAAGGTTTTCAAAATGGGTTGCCAACTTGGTGCTTGTAAGGAAAAAGAGCGGCGAAATAAGATTGTGCATGGATTTTCAAAACTTGAACAAGGTGTCCCTCAAGGACAACTACCCACTCCCTAAGATGGACTATATTCTACAAAAGGTAGTAGGGTCCCAAAAGATATCTATGTTGGACGAATTTTCAGGTTACAATCAAGTCATGGTACACCCGGATGACCGAGAAAAGACAACTTTCATGACACCATGAGGGACGTTCATGTACGCTAAGTTGCCTTTCAGCCTGATGAATGCTAGAGCTACTTTCTAGCAGGTGATGGAGATAGAATTTGCTGAGGAAAAGGAAAAATTTATTGTGATCTATCTGGATGACATCCCCATGTACTCCGACTCCGATGAACAACACCTGGGGATTTTGAAGAAGGTCTTCCAAAAATGCAGGAAGTTCGGTATATCTTTGAATCTGAAGAAATCACATTTCAGAATGCAAGAAGGGAAACTGTTGGGGCACATCATCTCAAAGGAGGGTATAAATATAGACCCCAACAGGGTTGAAGGAATCCTTAAACTCAACACTCCACACAACAAGGAGGTGTAGTCCTTACTGGGAAAGGTGAATTTCTTGAGAAGATTCATCCCAAACCCGGAGGAAATTATAAAACATATCACCTGCATGCTCAGAAAGGGGAACACGATCAAATGGAACCCTGAAGCCAGAAAATCATTCGAATATATCAAGATAGGGATGACCAAAGCTCTCGTGTTGGCCAACCCATATTTCACGAAGGACTTCATCTTGTTCTAATTTGCCTCAGAGAACACCATTGCTGGCGTACTGTTACAGAAAGACTATCATAAATTTGAGAAGCCTATAGCGTATTTCAGTAGGACGTTGAGGGATTCCCCACTGAGGTATGAAATTATGGAGAAACAAGCATACACCTTAGTGAAATCCCTAAAGGAGTTCAGAAATTACATATTACATTTCCAAGTTATTGCTTACGTGACTAGTAACTCAATCAAGGATATTCTGACTCAAATTGAACCTGAGGGAAGAAGAGGTAATTGGATCATGGCCATGATATAATACAATATCGAAATCAAGTCCACAAAGTTGATCAAGGGATAGGGCCTCGCGAAACTGATGGTACAATCAAAATGCGACGTTCTAGGAATCAACTTCATTGTTGATCTGTCAGAGAATCCTCAGGAAGGAACAACCACACAGGTGTCTCAGAAGTTCATCGATTCACCTTGGTATACAAACGTCATTTATGTGTTGAGGAATCTGCAAGCTCCTCCAGGGTTAAGTAAGACCAATTCCATATTCTTAAAGCTCACGGCTACTAATTTCTGCATCTTGGATAAATCCCTGTATTGGAAATATCCAGGAGAAATATTGTTGAGTTTCTTACTAGAAGATGACGCGAAACAGGCTATCAAATAATTCCACAAAGGAGACTCAAGAGGAAATCACTAATGGAAAACCACCGTGCATAAAATTCTAAGGGCATGTTACTATTGGCCCAACATCTTCGCAGATGCGTACAAATAAGTTTCCAGTTGCCACTAGTGTCAGATTTTCGAAGGAAGGATAAATATGCAACCCATGCCGTTGAAACTGATCTCGGTCGAAGCACCGTTCATACAATGGGGCCTAGAATTTATAGGAGAGATTCATACGCCATCCTTGGTGCAACACAGATGGATACTTACAGCCATAGATTATTTCATGAAATAGATCGAAGCAATTCCAATGAAGCAGGCTACTGACACTATCATCATTCATTTCATGGAGACCAACATTTTGTCTAGGTTCGGGTGCCCTATCAAGATCATCACAGATAACGCGGCCACATTCAAGTCCAAGAAAATGGAGAAGTTTTGCAAGGATTACAATATAACCCTAGGAAATTCTACAACGTATTACCCACAAGGTAATGGGTTGTCTAATAAGAGCTTGACCAAGATCATTAAAAGACTCTTGTAGGACAACAAGAAGTCCTGGCATAAGAAAATTATTTATGCATTGTGGGTGGACAAAGTCACTACCAAAAATTCCATCTCTACATCACCATTCCAAATTGTATATGGCGCAGACACGATTTCCCCTACCTTCTAGGATTTCTCATCAGAAAGTTGCTGCAAGAGAAAGATGATGATCTAGATGACACACAGAGAAGGATAAATCAGTTCATTCACATGGAACAAATAAGGGAGAAGGTATACGACTGACCACAACTTCACTAGGACAGGATGAAGAAAAAATTCGACAAACACTCTAAATAGGAGGAATTTCAGGTGGAGGATCTAGTGCTAAAGTGGGATGAGAGGAGCAAAGATAAGGGAAGGCACAAAAAATTTAATCATCTTTGGACGGGTCCTTTCAGAATCTGCGCATATCGCAGGAACAACACATATATGTTAGAAGAACTTAATGGAGAGTCAACTGGTTGGGGGCATTTAAACAACATGTTCCTCAAACATTATCTGGTGCAGTAAAGTCTGTTTAAGTCTCATGTCATTTTAAATAGTCATTTTTCTTTTTGTTTTCAAAGAAGGCATTTTGAGTCAGTGTGTCAGTAGAAAATTGAATCCCGGAGTGAAGGCCCTGAGTTTATGCTGAGTTTGGTCGAAACTATGTCAAGAAGGTTTAGGTTGTATTTTTATTTTCGATGTTTTAGAGTCTGGAAGTTGAATAAGGGATAGTACATGTCATGCCATTTCTGGTGGTATGTAGAATGTCGAGGAGCAAAGATAAGGGAAGGCACAAAAAATCCGAACATCTTTGGACGGCTCCTTTCAGAATCTATGCATATCACGGGAAAAACACATATCTACTACAAGAGATTAATGGAGAGAATAACTGGTTAGCATTTAAACAAATAGCCCTCAAACATTGTTCCTGCGCAAGAAGTCCGCTTAAGTCCTAGTACAATTCTTAGTTAGTCATTTTTTTTGTTTCAAAGAAGGCATTTTGAGTCAATATGTTAGCAGGAAAATGAAGCCCGGAGTGAAGGCCCTAAATTTATGCCGAGTTTGGTCGAAACTATGTCAAGAAGGTCTATGTTGTGTTTTTCTATTTTTTCGTTGTTTTAGAGTCTGGAAGTTGAATAAGGGATAGTACATGTCATGCCATTTCCTGGTGGTGCATGTAGAATGCTCATAACCCTCATGGCTCTAGTCAGTTGGAGTAACTCATATATGTCATCTAGAAGCCCCAAAGGTCAAAGTGTAAATCAAAGGGGTTTATGAGATTTTAAAAGGTAAATAATAAAGTGAAGTGGATGAGTGTAATATAATTCAAAGTGAATACAAAATAAATTTACTCAATTATAATCTTGATGGAGAAATTAGAAGTGGACCCAACCCTAAAATAAGGAAAAGGGCAAAGTGACTTAGAAGATGTTCTTAAGGGAGCTACTTGGAGAGTAAAAATAAAAGGAAAGTCTCTCTCATTTGAATAAAAATCGAGAATATTGGAACATCTTATATGCTCTAAGGTAACCAAGGATATCTAAACCAGAATTCCGAGTGAAGGTGAAGAAAAGAAGGCCGAAATGCAAGGAAGGATAAATTCTTTTGATGGTGCTTTCTAAGGTATGTTATTTACATGTCATCTCACCATTTTCGATATAAATTTTTTTCTATAATGATTCAGTATGTGAAATTTCTATGAAAGTGAGAAAACATATCCAAGTATCCATGGTAAAAAAATCATCTTCTGGGTCGTTTTATTTTGGGAGTTACACTCCGTGGAAAATAGGGTTTTTGGCAAGTCCTGAAACTAGTAAAAATCAGGTGTTTCGGGTAAAAACGTCATAACTTATTCATAAAAGATCCAAATTTAGTGAGACAATTTTTTTTGGTTAGGTTAAATTCTGCAGTATGTTGTGTAAAATTTTCATATCAATTCAGAAAATATTTTGTGCGGGGAACGCTCTACAAGGTCGCTCTTTTGAATAAGCCTGAATTCAGCAAGGTATGTCATTTTTGCTATAAATCCTTTTTTGAGAGGTTCCAAGTAGTGACACTTGGAATAATTTCATAAAGCACACTGAAGAACACTGTGTATCAATTTCATATCTTTATACATTACAGGTTCAAATTTATGATTACTTCAAGTTAGGGTTGTTGACTAATCCAAAACTAGGCATGTGAGACTAAAGAAAAGTTTGATGAAAATGCTAGTCTCTTGTTTTTAAAGTTAA
>SNQJ01S0231968.1:0-14157 GCA_010110895.2 Picea sitchensis
AGCCTCTTGTTATCCATGTTGTTTATCTTGTTCGTGTACATTAAGTACCTAATCATAGTTGTGCTCTCAACGAGGGAAAATATCCCTTTGATGAGGAGGATAGGATAGGGTGTATTTCCCTTAATTTTGATATTGTAAGTTATAAAATTGTTTTGGATATGTTATATCTTTCTCCAGGATTCTTGAGAGATTATGCATCCACAAACTTCACATCCATATAAGATAACGGAATTAACAAGAGTCTCAAAGAGGAGCTTTTTCTTTTCCCATAGAAAAAGGTATGCTAATTTACAATTATTTTCAATCCTGTAATAACCTTTCCACCCTCCATTTATCCTTTTCTCAATGCTATAGTTCCAATTGAGTGTGTTATGAATATAAATTCCAGGATACTTGTACAAAGGCACTTCCTCCAAGATATTATTTTCATATAAAAAATCATCGTAGGTGATCTTGTTGGATTAATGATCACAGCCTTCATTTTGTCAGTGTTCACAATCATACATGTACTAGAGATGAATTCCTTGAGGATTTTAACCTACTTACTAAGGTCATAGGGATTCCTTTCCATAAGAACAATAACATCATCATAGAGAATAAGGAAGATTACTATATTAGCAAGAGTTGGTCCAACACAACCTGGAGCTTCCAAACAATCTTCTAACGTATCAATGTAAATGCAAAAAAGGGTAGGGGATAGGGGACAACCTTGCTTGACTCCTATATTGAAGTTAATTTCCTCTTACCAACCCTCAATTCTCCTAAACTTGGTAATAACATTATAATACAACTTTCTCGTGGAAACTCTCATACCGGAGGGAAATTTTATCTCTTCTAACCTATTCCAAAGGTTGTTCCTAGCCACAATGTCAAATGTTTTACTAAAGTAAACAAAACAACAAAGCATATTGGTTTTATTGTTTCTACACTCATGTGCAATGATCCTAAGTGTGATAAGGTGGTCCACAATTGAATGATAACCTATAAAATATGCATGAACTTTAGCTCTTTTCCCGTGGCTTTCTATCCATATGCTTATATTCCTTTCCAAAATAATTCCATATAGCTTGGATAAAATGGCGTTAATCATTATGGTCCTATAATTAGAGAGATTGTTTGTATCCCCACTTTTAAAAATAGGTGAAATGAGTCTTTGATCCCATGGTTTAGGGAAGCCCTTGTTGACTGCTAAATTGAAGAGCTTGTGTATGTGAGGGATTAAAATAGGCCCTCCAATTTTTAATATTTCATCTTGGTAGCCCTCGATGTCCTTAGTGTTCCCATTTGCAAGTTTCTTAACCCCAAACTGTATGCCTTCTATACAAAAAACATCATCTTTTGTAGAAACTTTTGGAATTTTTTCAAGGACATTACGAGATTCGTAAATATTTTTAAGGTGGGAATTCCAGTCTATCAAGGGAATCATAGCATTTTCTTTAGTTTTACATGTCAGAATTTACCTCCAAAATTTCTTTGGATCTAGCTTAGAAACATGCAAAAGATTTTGTTGTTTTCTATTTATGTACTGCCTTTTTTTTCTTTTAATTAGGGCTTTGTATCTATTAATATTATCATATTTCAAAGACTCATTACATGCATCCCTAATGGAGTTTTTAGCAAGTTTACACTCGTTATCATACGAAGGGTTGGAAATTCTATTCTTATTTTTACACAACACTTTGATAGAGATTTGTTTTATGGAGGTAGAGAGGATTGTTGTAAAATTATGATAGATGTCTTCAATATTGTTTTTATATGATAGAAGATTTAATTCGGTGTTTAAGTTCTTTAAAAAGAGATCAACTTTATTTTTCTCAAAAAGTATATTCCTTTGGTTACCATAGTTATCTTCAAGGGTTTTTTTTGTGCATGGTAAAGTTTAGAATTAGGGTTAAAGGTCTATGATCATATTCAGGCTCGTGGTCGTTTAAAAGGTCAAATTTACTATTTGGTTGTAAACAGGGATATATGATATCACATAGTCCACAACACTACTACCCAGCCCATGGATACAAGTCTTCTGGTTAAATTTCGGCCACTTCATTAGAACATTACAAATGATTATATCTTGAGAATTGCAAAGATTTATTAGCTTAGTACCATATAAATTCTCGATCAAGTCTTCTAAATTTCTCTCGTATCTATTAGCTAAAACAAGTTCCTCGTCTAGCCACAAAGGATTAGGGTTGGAATCGTTGCTTAATATAATAGCTTGATTAGTTTCAGTTCTAGCATTAAAGTATCCTAGTAAGAGGATAATACCTTCATTTATCACATTGTAAATATCTTGTTATAATATTTTATATGGACAATTTTTATACAGAATATTTTTTGTATAAAAGGTAGAATTAATAAGTGCAAAATAAAAAAATTCTATATATATCTTCTTAGCATTGATATCTAAAATCCCCATCGAAATGAACTAATTGAGAGTTTTTTTTTTTTATGAAGACAAATGTGAGCAGAAATGTTTGTTCTTATGTAATAAGATATGCCTCCAACCCCTCTATGGGAGGGTTTATTGTTCCATGTTGACCACAGTATAAATCCATCTATTTTAGGGACCTTATATTCCTCATGCTCCAAAGTTTCAACTAGAAATATAATATCAATTTCACTTGGGATCCAACTTAATATAGGCCCTTTGTTCCAAGGAAATCCCCGACAATTCCAAGAAAGGATCTTAAGTGTCTCAAATTGCTATTTATTGTGATCTTTTTGGTCTCTATCCCTAATAATAGCTTTTCGATTCCTATTTATTGCTCATTTTCCTTCCTTTCTAGCTTCCTTTGCCTTTTGAACCTCCTTCCTTAATTTAGCTTGATCTTCTGGAATGAGGTCTTCATTTTTAAATATTCTAGACCATTTTAAGCTCGGAGATTTACTAAGTATGGCATATTTATGGGCATTAGAGATTACCATAACCTGAATCAACCTATCTTTATTTTCAATTTTTTTCCCAACCTTTTTGCTTCTAAGAGACCAATTATTTCAATTTGTGATTTATTTTTTAATTCCTCCTTGACTATTGCTAATGTTCCTCATCTTTTTGTTCTTTTATACGAAAAATTATTAGGTTCAAGGCTCTTTTGTTACACTCATGGTCTAACTCTATGATCTTATTCATTTTCTCTTTGATAGGTTTGATATCCAATTTTTGTTCCACGCTATTTAGGCCAAAGTAGATTGTCTTCTAGCTCTTTAATCTTGTCCCTAAGGTTTCTATTTTCATCCACCTATTCTTCCTTCGTTGATTGTTTTTTTTCTTGGTTGGTTTTTTCTATTTATTTTAATTTATCCTCCATTTTGTGTAGTTGAGTCTCAAACCCTAATAGTTTATTGTCCATTTGTCTCTGAAAATTATCTCTCAAGGATCTAAATTTATTATCCATCATTGTAACTAACTTACTTTGAAACATTTCTACAAATTCACTTTGAAGTTTGGCTTCTCTCCCTTCTCTATTTTATTCTATTGATTATGTAGATTCATGCAAACATTTTTCTATTAATTCTATAGATTCATGAAAACTATATAAGGTTACATTGTTAGGCCTTCATCTATTATATTTAGGTATCAATGGTGAATTACTCATATTGAAAAGAAAAATAAATAAATAAGAAACTTGTGCACATGATTCATGGAAGGGTTTGAATAGTCACTAATAGAGTTACCATAGATCAAATTTACTACAAACCAAATTCACCGTAGACCCATAGATTAATATTCACGCAGTAGCACTAATATTCACTGCAAAGATCAATTAACCACGGAGATAATATTCACTGCCATATGTATTCACCACAAAAATAATATTCATCACACAGATATATTCACCACTGCATGTATTCATCGCAGGTATAATATTCATCGCCATATGTTTCACCACAGAGATAATATTCACCAGAGAGCCACATGTAATCACCACAAAGATAATATTCACCAGAGATCCATATGTGTTAGCACATAGGATATATAGGGGTCAGAACATGTTTGGATATGTCTTGTTTTGAGTCATAGGGTTTTTTAATTTTAGGTTTGGGAATTATGTCCCATGACATAACTCATGTTTGATTTTTTCATGAGCATAGTCTTATTTTAGGTCTTGGTTAGATCCTTGGAGTCATTTTATCGTTTATCATCATGAAGGAAATAAGGGTCAACATGGGTCACACCCTTGATCTTAAAATCATTATCATCATATGTCTTGTCTCAAGGGTGTGTACAAAATTTCCACTTATGTCATTTTCAACCGTTTGAAGGTCAAGTCGAATGTCATATTTACTTGTTACCAACTCACCTAAAATTTTGCAACGTACCAAGAAGTACCTTATGCACTAATATCTCATCATTGTACTTTGAAAACGTGTCAGGGGAGATCTCATTGTCTTCAATGCATTAAATTCATTATTATTTTCAGGATTATGTCAAGGAACAACTCTAACCGTTTCTATGAAGCGCACTACTGGAGTTTCAAAACTGGCATTGTGAACTGGATGTAGTAGATTGTAAAAGATTGGATGTTTACTTTTAAGTCCAACTCAAGTTCACAAAGCACCATCCTAATTTAAGCCACACCAGGTACTCCTTTGACGATTGCATGATGCTTAAATGGTTGATTGAGAATGTAAAGTTGTTGTGTATTGTTCCTGCGTTGCAAACTGTTAAATGTTCAATGCATTGCCAACTCTTTGCACCATCAAAACCCAAAGTTCTGGTGTTCTAAACCCTGGTCATTGTTCAAGATTATTATCTCACAGGGTCATCCTAAAATTTCTTCTTGTAAACAATAATATTACCCACTGCCAATTATGTGTTGCAAACTGTCCATTATAACCTTGCGCTGTAAATTTTGTGTTGTAGACTGGCACTGTGAACCCTCTATCTTCATATTGACCAAAACCTTTTCAAAATTGAAATCCGTCTAAGGCCCAGGTTTTAACCAATCATTATATGTTCCCTCTCATACATGGAAAGTCTTGCAAGTCCTTCATAAATCCTAGTTCAATTGCGTTGTATACTGGCACTGTGAACTGGATGTTCGCATTGCAAACCCTCTATTTACACAGAGTTGTCTCTTTTTTCATGTTTGCAGTTTCACTCAGATTGAATTGTTGTCCCTCTTATCATTCCCTACTTGCAATTAGATAAACTTCACACTATTGTTATGTATAAGGTTTTTAGTCAGGTGAACCCTAAGTATGCTAACTCTGTAATCAAACCCTAAAAATCCATGTTTTATTCTATATTTCACATAACAATTGTCATAAGAGGATATAAGAGGTTTTCAAGATAGTAATAATGGACTATCAACAAGGCAACAAGATCCACAAAGGGGGATACATTGTGAGAGATGAACCACATGAAATGAAACTCATCAATTCTGAACCATTTTTCAGGGAAGCTTTCTAGAGGGTGGGCTGCCTCAATTTTTGTCAGAAAATGAAAAGAGGGCATCCTAAAGTGGCTAAGAAGTTTTCACTTAATTTCAGTGGAACAAAGACTAAGGTGGGGATGTTAGAGTTTGAAGTCTATGAGAATTCTATTTCTGTAGCCACAAAGATACCTGATTGTGGTGAGACGTGGTTCAAATACATGTCTTTAAACTCTTTGTTCTCCAAGGAATTATTTAAACCTGAATATCAAGGAGACGGCCTATCCAAAGGAGTGCACAGAAGTCACATGCTGGAATATTTTGACAAGATGCTCAGGGTCATCGAAAGGTACTTCACATGTGAATTAAGGTTCAATATGGTATATCAATACCATATCATATTACTACTACACTTTGTTGGGAAAGAATCCATGAACCTTCCATTTTACCTTTTCATGAGTATTGACAAGATGTCAGATAGAGTACAGGCTAAGTCCAAGCAGGTAGACACTAGTTTTTTCACTCTGGTTTAATCATGATGTTAGTAATGGAAGAGTTGAAGAATACTACCATTGACTTGGAAACTTTCCTAGTTGCATCATATTTTCAGTTCGATATTGCTCCTACACCACAGTCCAAAATAAAAACTCCTACCCCTGTTGAGAAGATTCTACATTCATATTCAAGAAAGAAGAGGAGAATGACTAGGAATGATAAATATTTTTAGGCTACTGATAAAGAAGAAGAAGGTGGTCCCTCATGACATCCTGATAGAGAATTTTCACCTGTAGAAAACCCTACACTTATGGAAATACCATCAAGCAAATAAAGGAAGTTGAAAGGAAAAAAACTTATTTTTTCCCCACCAATTGTTGCAGAAATAGTCAAATCTAAAAGACCTTTTACTAGATCAACAACTAAACAACATGTCCCTATGGAAGATGATACAAAAAAATCTTCAACTCAACAAAAGGATAAAGTATAGTTTTCTAAGAATCCAATGGAGGTTATTGATATCAGCACTCCTCCTTGTGAAAGTAACCCTACTTTCAAAAGACTCAGGAGGCAGCTTAAGGATGCAAAAACTGAAATTGACAAGTTAAAAAAGGAAGATTTGGAGTCCTGAATCAAGATAAAGGAGATGTTAGATCTATATGAGGAGAAAATTTATAAATAAAGTTTCATGGCTACGATGTCGTTTCCCCTTCACAGGAAACTCAAGAATGTATATAAGCAGAAGAGAGCTTGCCAAGCTAAAATCAAAAAATTAAAAGTAGAGTTACAGCCTTTTAGAGAGGAAGTGGAAAAAAGGAATTTAGATATGTTGGCTATGGTGGCTACTATAAGGAGTACCATAAACAAAAGATGAATAAAATATGATCTTCCACATCAACATCATTTTTTTCATGGTTTAATTTTTTCATGCAGATACAACACTAAGTGATGATTTTGGATTCTAAGTTTAAGTTAGCATCTTTATATATTTTTTCGAAAGATGAATTCATGTTGTAAGGAGTTTGCAGCATTTATGGAAGTCCTATCCTACTTTTGGTACAATTTTTAAAGGTTGAAATCTTTTTTTCAATAAAATAAGCTTCTACAGGAAAGTTCGTAGTGCCTGGACTCACTGGCGCTGCAAACTAGGTGTTTTAGGAAAGTTTGTAGCGCTATGCTATGAAATTAGATTTATGAAGATTTTGAAAGTGATAGGGATTGACATGTGTCAATTTGAACTCGTACCATCATTATGAGGTTTAGTTTCACATTAGAAGGCCACATGCCTCAAGGAGTTGCATGCAATAAAGCCACATCATGAGTTGTTAAGGGTTGTTTAATATGTTGCCAACATTTTCCTCTAAAATAACATTATGTTATGTTCTTGTTGTACACCTGTTACCACTCCTTTCTAAGGCATAGAATATTATGATGAAATGGGGTGGCAAATTCTAAAGAGGTTTTTCTTAGATATTTTGTTAGTTAAGATAGATTGTAACTTGATAGGAGATTCGAATGGTTGAGGAGAATTTTTTTATCTTTAGTCTCTTATTATTGTAACAGAGTTTTTATTGATGTATGTACCAAACTCAAGAATATTTAATGGTGAAAAATTAATCATTTTCTTACTGTCATCTTTGTTCAATCTCACTTTGGTATTAGTCTATGATGAAGGATTTATCATGATGCTTGTTTCTTTATTGCAGTACATGATTTATTGTGGTATTTTATGCAAGTTGATCAAAGTGTTTTTTTTCTTTGGATTAATAAGTTCTTATTCAAATGAATTTTATTCTATATGTGTTCCATAAATACCTGATGTAAATTGATGCACATATTTCACTTTCCTTGCTAAGTCTTCTATCTTTCATTTATATCTCTTAACACTGATTTGAAACTATTCAAAGCCTTTCTTGTTGGTGTGTATTTCATGGAAGGTTTTGTGATTGACATCATAAAGTAAGTTTCACATCCACTTTCCACACTTTTAAAACATTATTATTCACATTCTTATGGGTATTAGTCTTACATCTACAACAATCTAGGTGTGATTTTTAGGGCTAACATTTTTGGCGTCATTGTCGGAGACAGATTGAATATATTTCCTTGGGTTGTATGACAAAGACACTATTAATTTTGTTGGTGTAGAGAAATCAGTAAACAAAATGACGGCATAGTGAACATGGTGACTCCAAAGTTTAGTTGTGGATCCTAAGAGTAGACACATGAGGTATAACCCACAGTCACCTCTGGCTACACCTGAACCTGATCTAGAAAAAATCATAAAGAAGGGAAAAGATTTGCAAGGAGCCTCATGTTCTAAATTTTCAGGTATTTTGGAGACCTACCCGACTTTGTTTTCCATACACCATTTTTTGTTTCTCTTGTTTCTCATTTGCCTATTACTGAAACTCCTGTAAAGTCAGAACCAAGAGATTTTCCTGTAGAATACTCAACTTTTTCCCCTGATCTGAAGGAAGAAAACTTGGAATTTTTTTATCTTCTTGCATCTCCTGAAATTGTAAAGTGGTTTAGACTTGAAAGTTTGGAATATTTCCCTTTCTTAGGTTCTCCTTCTCCCCATTCTTTTAAATTTCCTGTAACTTAAGAAGAAGGAACCTTAGTTTTTGTTGAGATACCCCCATATCTATCCAAGTCCCAACCACCTTCTATTAAATATGAATCTTCTCCACCTTATACTCCTTTTTCAAAACTACATGTTATACAGATTACATCTTTACATGTTAAATCACCTTCTACTTCTCCAAAAAGTCAGAATCCTCCTTTTCCAAATCAAATGGCAGGGATTAATCCTCCTCATAATAGAATGGATGCCATTGTGGCTGCTAGGTATGCACCATTAGTCCTTCCTTATCCCATGAATTCTCTTCCAATAGGATATTACCTTAAGTACATGCCTAAATTTACAAGAGAGGAAGATATAACTGCAGAAGAACACCTTGTTGCATTTTACAGTTATGCAGATAATTTGAATATTGAAAATGAAGATGTCTGGATGAGGATTTTTTTGCAAAGCCTAGATGGAGAATCTAGGAAGTGGTTTAGAAGTTTAGCTCCTAGATCAATAGCTGGAATTGAAGCCTTGGATGATGCCTTTTTAAGACATTGGGGTGACAAAAAACACTTCTTATATTATATTACATAATTTGTGGCTATTAAAAGGAAAGAGGGTGAATCAATGTCAAATTGTTCAAAAGGATTTAACAAAATGCATAACAAAATTCCTATTGATATTAAACACACTAAAACTTTTGCTAAAATAACTTATGCAAGTGCTTTTGACCCAGAATTCTATCGTTTTTTAAGAGAAATAAGGTCTACAACATTAGCTCATATGCAAGATGTTGCACTAGAGGTTGAATCAAATATATTGGTAGTAGATAAGTTGAGGAGAAAATCTGATAGAGATAGAAGAAAACAAAAAGAAGAATCCTCATCTTCATATGATTCAGGAATTAATCCCCAAGTTAATGAATTGACTAAGTTGGTTAAGTCACTTTCTGCAGAAATAGAAAGATTAAAACTTGAAGGGAGACAAGCAAATA
Organism: Picea sitchensis; assembly: GCA_010110895.2. Taxonomy (NCBI): domain Eukaryota; kingdom Viridiplantae; phylum Streptophyta; class Pinopsida; order Pinales; family Pinaceae; genus Picea; species Picea sitchensis. The sequence goes on from SNQJ01S0231968.1 coordinate 9,434, forward strand.
GAAACCCTCAATATTTTGGAAACAAAAATAATTTCAGAAGGACAAATAATAAAACTCAAATTCTGCAGAGAGATCAGAGAAATAGAGAGGATCAAAATGTTCAAACTCCTCTACAAAACAATTTGGTTGATGATGAAGAAGGAAATAATGAGGAAGAAAATCAAGAGATTCATTGTTTAGGGGATACAACCACCTCCCCTCATTTAACCCAGTATGCTTATGAATAATCTTTAATGAGAAATCAACTGAATGTGTTAAGTAAAGGAGAAAAATTAAATGAAACTCAAAACAAACATAATTTGAGGCCAAAACAAAAGGAGGGGAAACCAAGTACATCTAGTCAACCTAAAAAATCAGATACCCCTCCCAAGACAATGGTTGCACCAAATAAAGAAACCAACGACCAAAATAATCATCCCATTATCAAGGCTCTTGTTCAAGAGCCAAAGAAAATTCAACAATCTCAATCCTATTTTCATTTTGAGAATGAAATACAAAAAATTAATATTCCTGTCCCACTCCTAGAGTTGATGAAAAATGAAGATTTCAAGAAATCTATTTCGAAAATGTTGCAGCCTGAATATTTTTCCCATTACATAGACTCGGATAACTTATAGGATGAGAAACCTGTAGTTATATTGGGACCATTGGTAGAAGACAAAGATGGCTCCTATTCCCCCTTTTACACTTCTTTGAATGTGCATGAAAATGTTTTGCCCAATTGTCTTATGGACTCAAGTGCATCCCACAAATTGATGCCTAAGGCTATCATGGATGAATTGGGGCTGGAAATTACTAAAGAATATCATGATTTGTATTCTTTTGACTCAAGAAAAGTAAAATGTCTTGGAGTTATTAAACATCTAGTTGTTACTATTTTTCAACTACCTATGAAGAGCATAGTCATGGATATTGCAGTTGTAGATGTTCCTCACAAATTTTGGATGTTGTTGTCTATATCATGGATCAATATGTTAGGAGGGACATTGCAAATGGATCTTTCTTATGCTACCATACCAGTCTTTGGGGGTGTACACAAAATAATGTATAGAGAAGCACAAATTGCATATATCATAAGTGATGAGAGAAACCCAACAAACGATCCCATCTATGCTTTTGATACTGATTTAGGATCTAGCATTCTGCATCTTACAGATTTTCCTCAATCACCATTGAAAATAAAAAAATCAATCACCAACAACATGTGAAACAACTAGACGAGGTGCTCAAACATGGAAAATGTATTTTGATGGTGCATCTTCCAAGGATAGTGTTGGTGTTGGAGTAGTGTTCATTTCTCCTTCTCAGGAGGTCATAACCTTGTCCCTCAAAATGGAATTTTAAACCACAAACAACATATAAAAATATTATGCCTTAGTTTTGGGGCTTAGAGGTGCAAAGGACATGAAAATTGAAGAATTGTAAGATTTTGGAGATTCAGAGCTGATTTTTCATCAAGTCAAAAACATCTATCGAGCAAAGAATCAAGGACCGAGATCTTATAGGAATGAGGTTTGGGACCTCATTGATAATTTGTTCTTATCCTTCAACATATATTTTGTTCACAGAGAGGCTAATACATTGGCTTATTCCTTAGTTGTCTCTGTCAGTAATTTTAAAATCCCACTACCTCCAAAGCCTAAGTATGATGTTGAGGTGAAATATACACCTACTATACCTGATAATGTCAAGAATTGGAAGGTTTTTTAAGATGATCAAGAACTAAAGAGGTTTTTGGAAATAGTAGATGAATTTTCTTCTCTTCATATTGACCAAGATTTAGATGATGATAAAAATCTCCATGCTGATAAATTTTGAACAAGATTGCAGATCACAAAATTGTTCAATTGTCTAGAAATCACATTCCTAAAGGATTGGTTCCCTTGGAGAGATTGTTTGATAGAAATGATTTGGATGTGAAAGTGAGTGATTCTAATGAAAATGTGGATCTGACAGAATTTAATCTAGGTATTGAAGAGGAACCCAAATATGTTAAATTGTCTAGTAGTTTGTCAGAAAATCAAAGGGATGAATATATCAAAATGTTGAAAGTATTTGTTGATGTTTTTTCATGAAAGTATGAAGACTTGGAAACTTATAATACTAGCATCATTGAGCATATAATACCTTTGAAATATGACACCAAACCTTTCAGACAGAAACTTAGGCAAATCAACCCTATGTTATTGCATATTATGGAGAAAGCGGTCAAAAAACTACTCGATGCCCAGATCATTATACCTCTGAGGTATTATGATTGGATAACTAATTTGGTCCCTTTCAGAAAGAAGAATGGTGAGATCAGGCTTTGTGTTGAATTCAGAAACTTAAATAGGTTTTCCATAAAAGAAAATTACCCTTACCAAAAATGGAGCATATCTTGCAAAGGGTGATAGGTTGAGTAAGGATTTCAATGATTCATGGTTTTTGGGCAACAATTAGAATTTTGTGTTACCAGAGGACATATAAAAGACAAAACATTTACTACTCCTTGGAGTACATTCATGTATTCCAAGATGCCCTTCGATCTCATGAATGCAGGGGAAAATTTCCAATGTGCAATGGACATTTCATTGATTGGAGAGAAAGGCAAGTTTGTGCTTATCTACTTGGATGATGTCACAGTGTTTTCCAAGTCTGGTCAAGATCATTACCAGTATTTGGAGAAGGTATCTCTGAAATGAAGAAAATATGGGTTGTCCCTTAATCCCAAGAAGTCTCTTTTTTCCATGAAGGAAGGTAAGTTGTTAGGACATGTTGTCTCGGATGAAGGAGTAAAAATTGATCCAAATAGAGTAGAGGCTATCAAAAATCTTTCTCTCCCAAGGTCCAAGAAAGAAATTCAGTCCTTCTTAGGTAAGATAAAAATTTTGAGGATATTTATATCTAACTTTGTTGAGTTAGTGAAATTCATCACTTCCATGTTGAGAAAAGGGAATGAAGTAAAATGGACACCAGAAAATAGGATTTCTTTTGAGCAAATAAAAGAAGAATTGGTTGATGCTCATGTTTTAATCAGTCATGACTACTCAAAGGACTCAAATGATACATTAGTCATTTTCCTTCTTCATAAGAATTCATTTGGAATGGAGCATCCTATTTATTTTTTTAGTAGAGCCTTGAGATATGTTGGAGTCAGATAGGACATCATGGAGAAACAAGATTATGCTTTAGTCAAAGCTCTAGAATATTTCAGGGTATATGTTCTTCATTCAAAAATTATTGTTTATGTTCCTTCAAGCTCTGTGAAAGAAATTCTTATTGAGACTGATATAGATGGGAAAAGAAGCAAGTGGATTGCCAAGATTTTGGAGTTTGATCTTGAGGTGAAACCCACCAAGTTGGTGAAGGGTCAAGATTTAGCCGGATTGCTAGTTGAATCCAGTTGTAAGGAACTGGGAGTAAATTTCATGAGTACTAACTCTATGAATCAACAATCTGATATTCCTAACAACAACTTACAAATCAGTTCAAAGTTGGCAGAATGCAATTGGTATAAGGACCTCATCTACTTCTTGCAAAATTTACAGCCTCCTAATGGACTTGAGAAGACCAAAGTGAGGGCTTTGAAACTTAAATAAGTCAGGTATTGCATTGTTGATCATATTCTATATTCGAAAGATCCTTTAGGGGTGATTTTAAGATGTTTAGATCCAGAAGAGGAAAAACAAACTATGATTGAACTTCATGGGAGTTTATGTGGAGGTCATCACTTTTGGAGGACTACATCATACAATATACTTAGAGATGGATATTTTTGGCCTAGTTTAATCATTGATGTGTGTGCAAAGATCAATACTTGTGAAAAATGTCATAAATTCTCAGGAAAACAAAAACTAAAATATTTTCCTATGAAATCCATAGTGGTAGCTGGCCCTTTTCAGCAGTGGGTGTTAGACTTTATTAGACAAATTCATCCATCCGCAAGTGGCCAACATCGTTTGATTTTGACTGCCACTGATTACTTTACCAAGTTCATAGAATCCATTCGCACAAGAAATGAAACACACAAAGTATTTATTGGTTTCCTGGAATATATTCTATCAAGGTTTGCTTGTCCCAATAAAATTGTTACTGATAATGTCCTTTAAAGCTAAGACTCTAGTGAAGTTTTGCGAAAAAATTGATATTCAATTTTCCACTCTACTCCATACTACCCTCAAGATAATGGATTAGCAGAATCCTCCAACAAAAGCTTAGTGAAGATCATTAGAAAATTGTTGGAAGATAATAAGAATTCATGGGATTCAAAGTTTAAGTTTTCCCTATGGGTTGACAGAGTAACCACCAAAAGGTCAATTGACACTACACGATTTTAGTTAGTTTATGGAACTGTAGTTGTTTTCCTTGCTCAGTTAGCCTTACTTGTGGAAAATTTTCTTCAATATCAAGAAGGGGAACCAAATAATATGATCAGGAGGATGCATCAACTTGTGGAAGTACATCAAACCAGGGAGCATCTTTTTAATAAAGCACAGTGTAACATCCCGCTCTGGCGCACTGAGAAAACTTATTCTTTGAGGACACTTGCTCGCAAGTGATCTGGACTATTATGATATTAAAACTCTTGTCCTTGATTATGATGTGTTATGATAGATGACATGATGTTTTACTTCTTTGACTTAGACAGGTGCTATTGACTCGGTTTTATGGAGTGTGCAGGGTTTTGGACCTTGAGGATGCAGAGGCATCGATGGAACCCCTTGGACTTTGGATTGAGTCAG
>SNQJ01S0231970.1:0-12144 GCA_010110895.2 Picea sitchensis
AAGGGGCCTCCAATTTTTTATTGGGTGAATTTTTTGTATTAGAGTGATTTTTTTAAACTTATATCATTAGCCCATAATTTATTTTAGGGGAAAAATTGTGTACAGGGTTAGCCCATATTTTTAGGAGGGATAGAGGAAAAAAATTATATTTCGCCCCTGAAATTTGGAGGGACAAGCTTCCATTAGCCAAATTTCTAGAAGTATGGAAATTTCTGATAGCATCTTCACCCTGCCATTTGGTAAAATCGGGGTTTCTGGTTTAATTCACCCCGATTTTGTGGTATGGGCACTCGGTAGCTACAATCTTCCCTTTTCCTGATTTCCAAAGAACAAGAATATTTCTGAGAGCATTTTGGCCCTCCCACCTGGTATAAATTGTATGGGATCTGCCCATATATGCATTCCCCGATTTACATCTTCCCCATATATGCTTATTTGAATTTCCCCTTTGGGCCTTGACGGAACAGAGGTTTACGGTTTTACCTTTCATATCTTCGACGTTCTTCATGCTACTGCTTATTTCCCCTTTGGGCCTTGACAAAACAAAAAAAAGGGGGTTGGGTTACTCCTAGTTTCGGCCCAGACACCATATTTTGTTAGCCTTCCAAGAGAGGAGGACCCTGCTCGATGTTGAGGCTCGACCAAACTGGAAAAATCACATATCTGATTCTCTACATTTCCATCAAGCAAGTGGTGTAGTTGCGGCCCGCCTATTCATAGAGGTGTTTACTGCTTTACTTGGAATCTATTTGCTGAACATATAAGTTAGTGAATGTCTTTTTACTAATTTATGTGTCAATGTCTTTTTGTGTCTTATTCAATCTTATTCACCACTTGCTTTAGCTTGCTCTTTCCTTTTATCATTGTTTCCCACTTCAGTAGACTGTAGGTTCCTAAATGTTCTTCAAATTCTAATGACCATAAGTAATATAGTTGAGATTGACATAGTGTTCTTTCCTTTTATCATTGTTTACCACTTCAGTAGACTGTAGGTTCCTAAATGTTCTTCAAATTCTAATGACCATAAATAATATAGTTGAGATTGACATAGGTCTCAAATATGTCCACCTTTCTCTTCATTGATGCATGAAGCTTCTCCCACATCAAAAACTTAACACATGCATGTTTTCTCTTGAAAATGAAGATTGAGTAGTCTTATGTATGACGTCTCCTTCCTCTATAGAATAGTGGAAACCACTCTCATTATATTTTTCTCTTGACTTGGGATATAAGGAGTGTATATCATTATCCTTTGAGGATGAAGGGTTAGGATATAAGAGGATGATATTGAACATATTTCTTACTATTAGGTTAATTTTTTCATTCTTAGTGTTAGCATCACTTCATTACTAGCTCTAGATAGTCTAGATAGGAAATATTAAATAGATTCTTATAACTAAATTCAAGGACATGATGATGAAAAGTTTGTTAATCCCACGATGCATGAACTTATCCACTATCAAGATATTTGTTGAATGAACCCTGTAGCATTCAGCAAAGTGACTCTGTAACCTCTCCTACTTCTTCAAAGAAAGGTGAGTGAACATGAGAAAAACTACTTAAAGGGAAGGGGCAACAACATTCAAGCTAAACTTAGGATTCACATTTCTCATTAATTCTATAAATAATATTGTACTAATGTAGTTACACGTATAATGCATAGTACCTCATCAAATAATTATGCCCATATATTGATAAATTAAAGTCAAGCTAAGGAGTTCAATAGTCTTGTTGTGATTCTTTGGTCCATCATATTCATGGACAATGTTTCTTAATATATATCAACTAAATTTAGGGTCAAGTGATCAGATTCAACCTCCTAGTAAATGATGAGTGGGACTAAACTTTAGATTTTCCTATTTTAATAATACCCTACAAGCTCATGTGCAAGTACAATTTTCATGGGATTCACACCAATGGAAGACCAGTAGTTCTTGTTATGTATTAGGGATGATGAATAGTGCACCCCATTTGGATTTGTAAAAATTGAACCATTGATTAATATATGTATTTTTTTTTGTCTCATGTTGTTTCATGCAAGATAGGTGAAAAATATTGCGGTCATTGGAAATTCCATTGTGATTATCTGACAAATGAGGAAGCTCTCAAACGTGATATCCTCAAGCTTGTACATACTACTAGAAAGAGAAAATTGAATATTTGTCCATTTTTAACAAATAACCTTTTACCATGTCCTTCACCATCTAAACTATGAAATAGATGCCATGGGAAACATGAGTACTCTTTTGAATTAGGGTCAAATGATCCAAAATGGGGAGGGGTGAGGGGGATTGTTTTGCAATATCTCCCATGATTATCACAACTATGAAATATAGTATGAAAAACCAAATTGAATCAAGGGACAAGTGGAAATTGAAATGTCCATGGAAATGTGTTTAACTCACTCCATGCCCCTTATACTCTTGCAATTTATAAAAATACTTGAGGCTTTAATGGAGGGAGGAACAATCTTGTTCAACAATGGTGGGATAAGGGATTCAAGAATGGTTTCAATTTTCCTCATAGAAATGTTTGTTGTAGGAACATGGTAGTCTTGTCTATTTTTCACTCTCCTTTTTGGCATTGGAGATTAGATCCATTATGATATCATGGAGTTTTAATCATAAGTTTAGTGTAGATTGGCTGAGACATTTTTTTTATATGGAAGATTGGGGATTGGGTGCACCCTCATATTTTTCCATTGAACAAATTTTCCTTGAGAATACAAATCGTTGCAATCGGGGTAATGCCTGTGACAATGTTGAATTCCATCAACGAATTTGAAGCCAGGAACATCAGTTAGAGGGATTGAAGATAGTCATCTCTTAATTAGTAGACATTGTTCACATCTATATGGAGGAAATGAAGTAAACAACTTTTGATTTGGAGATGATAATGTATATTCATAATACTAAGATAGAAAGATTGATATATGAGCACAACATGTTTTTCCAAATCATTCTTCATTCCACTAGAAGCTGCAACACGTAAGTGGAGAATGCATAGGGTTCCTTGGCCTCCTTGGCTCAAGATTGATATAACTTCTTTGTTGTTGCTTTGGAAATTATCTCTTTATATTTTGTAGGAGGATTTTTTTCTCCTCTACCATGGACATGCTTTGCTAAAAATCTTGCATGAGATATGGCACACTATGCCAAATAATGAACAAGATATTATCTTCCTGAACAAGATCCTAAAACAGAGCACTAGTGATATCACAACTATGAAACATAGTATGAACAACCAAATTGAATTGAGGGACAAGTGGAAATTGAAATGTCCATGGAAATGTGTCCATTGAATTGAGGGACAAGCAGAAATTGAAATGTCCAAGCATAATCTAGATCTTATTTCAAATTGTTGAAAAGTAATATCATGTTCCTCCATAAGAAGTTTATAGGTTCCACCATTCTACAATAGATACACAACTTATACAAAACTTATCCCAATAGGTCATGGTCAATCTGAGCAAATCTACACTCCTTTGAAATCCAAGCAATTTCATAACATAGTACCAATAAACACAATATATAGAATATAGAATTTCCACTCTTCATTGTATGCACACCAACATATCCAATTACTCCATGATCTCAAAATGTTGGTTTGCATAGATTTTGTCCCTTTATAAATGACACATGCATAGAAAATATGTAGATTCACTAATAGATCTCAATGAAGAGAAGCCTATTCCTTCTCCTTGCACACATGCCAACAATGCATATCCTCAATGCTTTATTCCTTTTCTTTGCACACAATCCAACAATGCATATCCACAAATATTTGATTCCAAAAGGTTTATTACAACTCACACACCTAGACAACTTCTTTCCTCCCCTCCTATTGTTGCAGATAGGTTTAAGAGAGGCCAAAACTTTAGTAAAAGATAAATAGTGATAGAAGGGAATCATGGCACACTATTTGAAGTAGCGTTGATGAGTCATCCTCAAGGGAAATTGCCCATAAATGCAAGTACAACCTTAACTTAACTGAGCAATGTCCCCTTAGAAGGAGGTGTGGAATGTGATTTGATATTTTAGATCATTCATCATGTTCATGAACAAGATATTTCCATTCATAGGAATAAGGTTTGCATAGTCCAATCAAAAGGATGCCACACATTATCTATTCTAAGTTGTATCATCCTCCCTAAACCATACTAGTTCAACTTTGTTTCAGGTCCCTTGGACTATAGAAATGGTGGTCAATCATGCATGCTCAAATATTTTGTTGGACATTCCATCACATCCTAATTAGTAAGGTTTGGAAAGGCCTTACTATTTCTATTATGGGGGTTTCTCTTTTGATTTATTGTATTATTGTCATTCTTGTTCTTTGATTAGTGATTTATTCCCTTACTTTATGCTTTATAAAAAGATCAAAGGATTCCTTATGAGCCTTAGGTGGCATGATGGTAAATCTTGTGGTTTCTTGAGTTGTTTATGGATGTTGTTTGAATGTTTGGTTTCTTGGCTTCTCTAGGTATTTTTGCATGGCCATTACTTTTCAAATACTCTCCTTCCTTATTTCAAGCAAGAGCACAACACATAATAGTTTGGTGCATTCATACATAAAATCAATCATTCATTACATAAGGAGGATAAGGCCAAGCTTATCTTTGTACTTGTATTTATCTCTATCCCTGCTTATGTAGGCTCTGCACCAAGTTATTGACTAACTGTGGACAATGGTTATGTCTTAGCTCCAAGAGTCTCTTGTAATGTGCATATAAAGTCAAGGCATAAAAAGGCCAACCGAATAACCAACCATTACAGGGAATCAATGCCACCTTTTCCAACCACCTTTTCTCGCGGGTCCAAAATAAATTACAATAAAGATCCCTAAGCCTTCCTCTAATACCATTACTATAGTTACTAAAAATTTTGTTGGAGACAATGTCATTGTTGTTACTATAATTTTTTTATGTTAGGAAGATGTTATTTGAAGGTTTCTTTAACTAGTTGTTGAATCAAATATTTTTTGATATGTTGGAACTTGGAAAGCATATGCTCCAGCCCTACATTGTCTCCAACCCTTACAACATTTTCCATGGAATCCACCATGTTCTCCATAGTTTTATCATATGTTAACCCTCATAACATCTTCCCCATATTTTCATTTAATGTTGTAGTAATATATGCAATGATACCAGAGTAGTGAATTGTCCTTGTAATTACTTTTTTCCATCTATCTTTTGAGGGAGATTGGATGCACACAATACAAAAATTAAAATAAATTTTGTTGTAAGTTTGTAAAGTTTAACTAGTTATAAATTATACCTCAAGCTTGACTACTTTGATTAGGCTTTAAGAAGTTCAAAAACTATTCTAGGCCTCAATCCACATGTAGATGGAACTAGCATTACACTATTGTTGAAGGATGGTGAAGTAAAAAGATTCCAAATCAAAAGTAATGAAAAATGGGTGGCTATCCAACTGAAGTCCTTATTGTAAGAGCATAGAGTGTAGATAATTGATAACAAGGATAAGTTCAGGCTATCCATGCCAACTACAATAGCGGTTGACAACTCCCAATGGAATTGACCAAATTTGAACCTCTAACCTGTCTCCTCTCTATCCACAACATATCTTAAGGGGTTAGTTCAATTGATTACTCTTCATAAGTGCAAGGCTATTTGTACAGGTTGTCTAGAGCGGTCTGTATTTTTCTTCCAAGAAGGTGCCTAAAATAGACCTTCATCTCTGTGTAACGTTTTTGAAGGAAGTGTCAATAAATGAATTGGTCTTTCAATATTTTCTCTCTTTCTTGAATCTTGACATTGTTGAAGGAAATTATGCCACATAAAATTTGTCAAGTGCATAAAACATTAGCATTTCATTAGGATCTTCCATTGTCATTACTTGTTGGACAATATTCAATCCCTTTAGAATATCAAGTGATTTTAAAATCAATCCCTTAAGAATCTTCAGTAATCTCACGAGCTCTATCAAAAATGTCTCTCTGATTTCAGAAAGTAGTGGTATGAATATAGATTGAGATCCATTTTCTGGAGCACAGTACGATGGTATATTAAACTTTGATTACGAAACAAAAAATTTAGTCACCAAGAGGTACCAAGTCCTAGTGTGTGCCAAATAATAATTTCTTTGGAGTATAATATAAAAAAATATTACATAGAATCCCTTCTTGTATGTTGCTTTTATGTTTCCATGCATGTATTCAAGTGTTCTTGTTAATATATCAACCATCCCTCCATGGATCAACAAAAAACTTCCCTTTCCATAGTGATTCCGCATGTCATTTATCCCCGACCTCTATAGACTCTACCAGTAAAATTGTTGTGCAGTGGGGGTCCCTTGTCCTACAAACAAGGGGTCTCATACACTAATTTGGTGTCTGTCTTGGCCATGGAAGTTGTTATTTTATGAGACCTATTTACTTATAGAAAACCTGAGGAGAAGTCCTCTTTAGTGACATGACTAATGATGTTGTCTTCTAGAAATGCATTGTGGACAAGAGAAAGGCCTTTCATTCCAATGATCATAGGCATCATGGATGGGAGGGCCCTCAAAATAGTTTGTACATGATTTTCTATCATTTTACTCAAGCTTCCATTCAAGAGTTTCAAGACTTACTTTCTTTGCTTCAAGAAATACTTTGTATTTTGAAATACAATCATTGTCTCTTGCTTGTATTTAATGGCCCTATCCTAGCCATCACCAAAATTGAATAAAGAAGGTCATCAAATGAAATCTATCAGATATGTCCCTATTTTGTTCAATATCTAAATGTGAATTAAGGTTGTTGAATGTATAATCATATGTACCCATAGTTCTTTCATGTCCGTCTTCATAAGTACCAGGGTCACGAGGTGCCTCTCTGATTTCAGAAAGCAGTGGTATGAATTTAGATTGAGATCCGTTTTATGGAGCATAGTACCATTCTATATTAAACTCTAATTTTGAAACGAAAACTTTAGTCACCAAGAGGTACTAGGTCCTGGTGTGGGCCAAATAATACTTTGTTTGGAGTATAATATCAAACACAAGCTCTACCACATGTAGGGCCTGCATTACATTGTTGTTACTGTAGTTACTATAATTATTGTTGGAGCCAATTTCATTGTTGTTATTGTAATTGTTTATGTTAGGAAGATGTTATTTGAAGGTTTCTTTAAGTAGTTGTTGAATCAAAGAGTTTTGATTATGTTGGAACTTGGAAAGCAAGTGTGTCCATAAGGCCTACATTGTCATTACAGGACCAAAGATTGTTTATCTGATTGTTATTGATGTATGTACCTCCCATTATATGGTTGATTATATTTTTTGTTAATAAATAAGAGGAAAGTCTCTGTAGGATATGAAATGATATGTTTTAATTATTTTGGTGAGAATGCTTAATAAATGTTGAAAGGAGTCTTTGCGTGTGCCTAAAATGGATTTATTGCGTTGTGAATAATTAGTTATGATTAGGCCATGGGCTTGCGAAGATATTGTAAGATTGTGTGTTGTAATGCATAGTTGTAGTAAAATTTTTTAGCTCTGTCGATTTCAACAAGATGCCACACCATGAACCAACCATTGACAAACATTAAAAGGAGTATTTGGAAACTCAAAACTTATGTCAAGCAAAACAGACAACTCTTTTAAACATTCATCCAGAACTCATTTCTCTTGTTCAAAAGTCCGAGCTATTGCTTCCATCTCAGAAATATCTTCTCTTACATAGATAGTTTGCATTCCACCACATTCGCACTTCATTGCTACAAGTCAGAAAAATATCAAGTCAAAATGAGAAATGTAATAAACAAAAATTGCTAAATAGCCGAGGTATTGACTCTTTGTAGCCAACTTTAATCCATCTTTGTCATTAAAGGAATTGTGGGTGCACATGATGACCCCATATGCAACAGGCTTGTAACAACTAGTTGGCAAGTATTGCATGCTTTCCATTAAACCAAATCCACTTGTTTCAAGTCATCGAAAATGGGGTTGACTTCATCACCATGAATTTTATCATTTTCTACATACTCTGAAACAATGTAGGAGAGATCAAAAGACATAAAATAGATTCAATTCATACCATGATTCAGACACACAAAATGAATACTGGATTGGCATATACCAAATGTCATATATCCCCAATGATTGCAAAAACTACATAGAACATTGCTATTGTAACATGGGGAGTAAAATATATCTTCTTCTTGCTTCAAAAACCAACAATAATGATGTTGGAGTCTTATAAAGTGAAGAAATGAAACCTTCACATACCATTCAGTCTCTTTCCAAAACTCGATCTATTATTAGAGAGAAGCATTGCCTCTTTGCATATAAGTTGTTCATGAGGCAAAAATCATTGTCTGTCTAGATTTTCATATCGTTTACAAGTGGCTGCCCCAAATGGAACCAATCAACCAATGTAAATTTTACTTCCTCACCACAATTAAAACCTTAAAAAAACCTTTAGATTTATTAGTATGGATATCTGAGAAAACAGTCTATTGTAGCAAGCAAGGCCTCATTATTCTTGGCCATGGAAATGAAAGTGTTGACAGGAAAATCATATACAGCTAAAGATCAAACAAAGAATGGTAATAAATACATAAATGTCAATATTTTTACCATGGAAAAGATTGTATGGTATGCTTGAGGAAATGTGATTCTGAATTCCCTAGGACCTTGCACAACTTTATAAACAAGAACTTCATGTTCATATAATCTCTCTAGGGGGAACATTGTTATTTTTCCCATTAGAAAATTAAATTTTGCATCCGCTCCTTGTATAAGTATTTCCCCATCATAGACATGCTCTCGGACTATATTTTCAAAATCATAAGAAGCATGACCAGGAACACATACCATGTCTTAGATACACCACAGTGGTGATAGTGAATGCTGACATGGTAAGTTAAATTCAAAATTAGCTTCTCTCAACTAATATAACAATGTTTCTTAAATATAGTATAAAAAGATATTCTACCTGTAAAAAGTATTCCAATGTAAAGCATTGGGTCACTTACACCCTGCAACCAGTATAAAAATCATGTGAGATACAAATAGCATTAAAATTAGTAGATAACTATTGGAAAGAGACAATGCAGTTACCACAAGACTAGAAACGAATCAAGAAGACAAGTTCATTGCCAGAATTGGAGTTTCAAGTAGTCACAATACAGATTTATTAAGTCTTGAGATATCCTACACCAATATTTGGAAATAAAGGGGTGAGTATCACAATGATTTCATGCTATAATGATCCTAACCTTCAAGAGAACACACCTATGGAACTTGAACTTCATTTCAAATCTAGTCAAATATAACCTTTAAGTTCCACTTGCTATTTCCAAGTGGATCATTCATTGATCTTGAAAATGAACTCCCCTCAACATCATAGGCATATTCGACAAACTTATTTTTCCAAGAAGTTATCTCATGCCAAAATTTGTGTTCTACAAATTTAGCAAGAAAACTTGCAGAAGTAGAGAATCTATGAAAAAATAGCATGTTTTATATTTTCTCATATTCACGGAAGAAATATTTATTGAAACACAGTACCAACAGATCAGAAAGTACAAATCAAATGGCATGACTTAAAACTCAAATTAATCTTGTTTATATTAATACATTTTCAAGATATTATCTTTCCTTCCACTGATATAGTATTTGGTTAGATAATCAAAATCCCATTTTTCAACTTTTAGGGGTTGCACTCTAGTATTAAACTTGAATCCAAACTTCTCCTTCATTAGGACTACCCCAACACGCACTCATTTAGAAATTGGAGAGACAGTCTTGCAAATCCCTGTGTCATGGCAAAGGAAAATTAGACTATATAAAATGTTCCTTGTATTATTCATATATTGTGAATTATTAAAATCAAAAGCAATAAGAAACACTCAACAACTCATTTGCATGATCCAGGTTAACTTGGAACTATTTTTTATATATTTGACAAGGAAACTACACAAAAAAATAAGAGATGGTGTAGCAAACACAATAAATTTAAGCTTCTAAACCAATGACATGGAGTGACAAAAAATTTCAACCCTTTATATATATATATATATATATATAGCTAATTTCTAAGCATTTTAATCCTGAAACCAAGGAGATATCAAAATTTCATGAACAAGGAAATTCCTAGAATATACATGACCATAGAGAAGCTTACCAATTTTTTCTGATCAACTTTTAGTTGGGGTAAACATGATGATATTTCTTTGAAGTTTGTAATCGTTTTCCTGACCTTTGTTTAATGAATTGAAGTTTATTTTGAGTGGATAATTTCATGATATTTTTTCTGTTTGCTTGACATATTTTCTACCTTATTAGCTTTATCTTGTTTACCTTAAAATCATTTATAAGTATTCAGGTGCTTCAGGTGAGGCTACAAAAACACCTCTTTTTATTTTCCCAGGTGAGGAATACCTACTATGTGGTCACAATGAGAGGCTAGCTATGGATTTTGGGTTGATCAATAAATGCAGAGAACTATTATAATACTATTTGAATTTCCAAAATGCTTTGTGTGTGTGGTGATTGCCACATTGCCAACAAATTCATCTCTATGGTTGCTGAAAGGGAAACTGTAGTCAATAATGGATATAGAAGCATTATAAGGTTGTAGTCAATAGATAATATAATACAACTATCCTGAAAATATAAAATGGTTACAAGCTGGAGATTAGCATGAGATAATTAATGTTGTTAATTGGTAGATGTTGAATCATAGAAACTATATACAATAAACGATAAGTTAGAGAATTTGATTTTATAAAAAAAGATAATAAATATAAATACACAGATATTCTATACTTCGTAGGAATTTTACTAATTTTATATTATTTCTCTTGCAGGTTTCACTTTTGGCTTCTAGATCAATTTGAAATTTCAATTGTGGAATATTTATTGAGATGCCAAACACCGATCGTGGGAAGAAAAAATCAAGACAAAATGATCTATCATCATACTTTCAAAGACCTCAATCCAAGGATCCACATTCTCTTCATGCTTCAAGTTCTTTTGAGAAACCTATCACTGAAAGAGATGTCAACTCTTGTGAGAATGCATCTAATATCCAAATAATAGATAAGGAAATATGTTCCTCTGGTGATCAAAGCGAGATAAATGCATTTTCACCAGAAATTGGCAGTACAAATGTCGAAAATATTTCATTGGAAAAGGACACAACCAATTCACGGAAAAGACAAAAAGGCCAATGGGGCATAGGGAGAGGCTTCCAACCAGATTGAGTCTCAAAATTTCCATTTATTGAACCATTACCTCCAAAAAATGATAAAGAGAAACCAAAATTTAGAAGCAATATATGTAGTTGGAAACTTGGCACGTCAATGACATTTTAGATGAAGTTAGATACAATTGAGAAGCATGTAGGAAAGGTGTACGAAAATAAAATTGTAGATGGAGAGGAGAAATCTATTGTCAGATGGAAATCTTCCAAGGAATGTCGACATGTCAAATATGTTGATGAATATAATGAATATTTAATAAGTAAGGAAAAACTGGAGGCAGGTGGAGGAAGCATCACATCTCTATTTGAAAAGACGATGGAAAGAAATTTTTTATCCAAGACAATTCAATTAAGCACTGTATTTCACATCTTATCTAAAGGGCGTCCTATGACAAATTATCTGGATTACATGAAATATCTATCTTTTCTTCAAATGCCAAACTTTCCATCTTCTCATTGGTCTTTAACGAGTGATTTGGAATGTGCAAAATATCTAGCTCAAGTAGAAAAGGATGATATGAAAGAGAATATTGCAAGTGCTAGGTTTTTGTCATTGTCTTTGGATGAGGTTACAACTATTGATAATACTTCATGGATTTGTATGATTATTTATATGGTTAATGACCATATTAGGCATTCCTGTCTACTTGGGGTTCATAAAATGAAGGAGAATTCTACAACTGAAAATATTTATGAAATTGTTAATAATAGTTTGAAGGAAAGTGGTGGTATGGATCATTTAATGATCACAAAAAAGTTGGTATGTGTTGGAGCGGATGGAGCATCAATAATGCAAGGACAAAGGAATGGCCTTTGTGTTAGACTACAACTATCAACTTCACTGTATATGTTGAGTATTCATTGTATGGCTCATAGGATGAATCTTGCATTTAAAATAGTAAGCAAGTTTCCATCAGTTTCAAAAGTTGA
>SNQJ01S0231971.1:0-14156 GCA_010110895.2 Picea sitchensis
TGTTTATGTTGCTATTTCGTATATCATTTCTGTGTATTGTGAAGATTATGCTGGATATTTTACTGTTATTCTGTCATTTCTAGCATTTCATTTCTGTTCTGCATATTTTATATATCTGGTATCTTTCAATTTGGCTAAGGTCATGGGTGTGATCCTGTGGTTACTTGGACAATGGGCTTGAAGGAAGCTCCTTCCTTTCACCGATTTCAAGTTCTCAAACGGGGAAGGAAAGTCAAGGGATTAACCAGATCCAAATGGTCTTGTATATTCTGTCTCAAATCCTTACTTATGGAATTGATCCCCGAGTAATCCCTTGCAGGAATTCTCTAACTAGTGTAGAGGCCAAATACTTATGTCCCAAATTCATTTGGAACCCCATTATTAATGGTTTTCCCTTCCTAGGTAAAACTAAGAAAAAAACCATTGACAAGGGATAATGACCAAACTCTACCTCAAAATGTTCATTCGGCTAGACCACCAGAGTCACATTTATCTAAAATCCAAGCAATATGCCATCATCCCTATTTATTAATTATGTGTATGTATAGAACAAATACAAGCATCCAATCAAATATATAAAGTCAACTTTATAGAATCTATGGAATACTTATTTGTTAAAGTTGATAGCCGACCAATTGAATATGGCTGTTAGCCTCTCCACCCAACCATAGTATCAGAGGCATTCATTATTAGTGCTCTGGCCACCCCCGTGCCAATCCATGATATCACTAGGGAACTTTTGCAGTTTCTCAAATATTCTTTCTCTATCACAACCTTTGCGAGGTTTATCAGATTCTCCCTCAACATCAAGCTCGCAACCTCCTGCCCAGGTCAGTTTTTTTGGGTTCTCTCTAGTAACGAAAACAACCTATCATTTTCCTTTATTCCTCTTAGAATATCCATGTCACATTCCCCCTGTGTGCATGATATCTTTTTCGCGTCTCCTTCGCGGATATTGTTTCGTTCCTTTCTCCTCCTCAATTAGGTTCTAGAGCTGTCATGTTCCTTCTATCACAAGGAAACTCGGGTTAGTATGGGCCTATAGGAAAGAATTCCCTCGGTGGTACTTCGGGCTAAATTTTTTTTGTCTCCCAAGCCAAACCCTCCATGTTTCCATTCATTGGAGTAGTTGATTGTTCAACCCCTAGTACTTTTATTATTAATTGATTTCTCCTTGGGATTAGGATGAGGCTTATTAATTCTAGCAAGGGGAAAATTTGGGTCATTTTGACATAATGAACCCTCTCCAAAGTTTCCTCACTCTTTTATTCTAGTGATATCATGGTCGGTACTTCAAGGCTTCACCCCCCAACAATCAGTCATTGGAAATATAATCAATAATACATTTACAACATTCACATGCCATAGCATGGTAATCATAATTAATGATTAATTACAAGTTGGGGAAACATGGGTATAACAATCCCATCCCCCTTAAAAAGGAACATCAACCTCGGTGTTCTTTCTCAGTAACACCTTTCATGCCTTTTTCATTCAGAGGCTTCAGAAATATTAATCCTCTTTCTTGGTTAGGTCCTTTCCAGACCCTTGGCCTTCGTCACTTGCCTTCAATAACCTTGGACAAAAAGAATATTAATCATAGTTTCATGTGATTACATTTTATTGTTGTGAAAAACTAAAGAAGGGAATATTTCATAATTTAGCACAATACTTATCTGTATAGGTCATGGATTTGCATCCATATGGATGCCTTGTTTCTTGGCTCATTTTTTTTCCTTGACATACCCATTATGTGCATGATCCCAATCAATAGTTTATAAGAATTATCAAATTATTATCTTCCTTGCGGTCACTCAACCTCCAGTCCCAAGCTTAGGTATCCCCTTCTCTTCTATACAGTCCCTCAGGTGATCCATATTGCCTTGTCAAGGATTTATTGCATAGGAATAGTTTTAAAGACTTCATTGAGCCTTACAGTGGAGGAGTCCCTCTGACCTGATCTATCGAGGCATTCCTCCGACTTGTGTTACCACAACCCAACATATTCTAGGCTATCATGGCTTACCACAGGGTTCTCATGTCATCAAAATATCCTTTTTCATGCTTTCCATCATTGACAACCTTCATTTGTCCTCCCTAGATAGTTCTTTTCATCTCACTTGTATCATAGGTATACATAAATTATGAGATATTATCATCAATTCCAATTTATAATTTATTTCAAATATGTAACCCACAGAATTCCAAATTCCACATTTTGTTTTTCCAAATATGTTCCACACAGGAACTACATTCACAAGTATGGGGTTTTTCTTCCCATAGAATTCTGGTTCAATAGGAAATTGGTCTTCCTTATGGGCTTACAACACTGACATATCCAAGAGCCTTTATTATTGTAACTTCAACATTCCTCAGCCAAACAAATTGTTAGTTTTCATGCACTTTATAATTTCAAAACTATGCATACTCATAGTCCAAGTCATTTTCATCTATTCAAGTATACAAAGCAAAAGGAAATATCATTATTTACATATGCACCCTTTCATCATACCAAATTTTTCTAAATGAAATTCAAATATCAAATGAATTTAATCAGTGTGCCAATCTCCATGGCCACACCCATGGCAAGCACCTTGTCAAGGTGTTTTTGAGCTTAACTAACCTCTTCACCATATGGCTTATTCATTCTCGTTCATTATTGTAGCAGGACTATGCTTCCTGCTACAGGATGATCACAATCCCAAATGAGCACATATGAAACTAAAAGTTTCTCTTGAATGAACCCAATCATTCTTCCTTCATTAGTCACTAGGGTGCCAAAACTCATGGCGACCCAAAATTCTCTTTTCTACACATGACATATATCACAAATACCTTAGTACTAATGTAAAATAAAAATGCATGTATCATAGCATTCCAATCAATAAAACAAATTCAGATATGTCCTAGCATATCTTTATGGACTTCATCATGTTATCCTTAATGTTTTCATGAGTGCAACACAAACAATCCTCAATTGTTTCTACATCCATACAACCATCATCACTATGGTGTTAAAACATTTGCTTTCATCAACACACCAACTTCTCATCCTAGAGAAAACATAATACACAACAAGAAAGGAGTTAAGGGCCCTTCCCTTTTCTCCAACTCATTCTACACAACCTGGGACTTTCAACCCAGCTGAGTTATTCCAAGGCCTTACTGCCTTTACTTAACATGGCTCATGCAAGACTATTCATTTAAACATACTCTGTGCTTTTGTTTTCCTTTTACCAGTTTTACTTGTTTCCACAATTTATATTTTAAGACCTACAACTCTGTAAGCAATTCAAGGTTTTTAAAGTGAGAAACTATTGGCATAGGGGTAGACCTAGGGTTCAACACTTCAACAACACACCAATAAAATCCTAACTACCAGCCATTTCAGCAACACCTGCGAAGCAAATGCAGTCTCACCCAAGGTTAAGGAAGGGGTGGTTGCAGGACTCCAGTGTCTGCAACCTTAGTTGGGACACAAATCTGTGATTGTAACACCCTAACAAAGCACTTAGCAGTTATAGATCATTAGTAGTTAGCCTTAATTTACAACGCAGGTAAACCCTAACAATGGATCAACGCAATATTCACCCAGATCTAGTATATTCAAGCACTAATCACATTCACATAGGTTAGATCTAGCATTCATCCATATGATTAAGAACAAAGCATCAACATATCTATGTTTCATTCATCTATATCAAAGAACTAAGAAATTAAACACATAAACACATCAATACATCACACAAAGAATAGAAACACAGGATATACATGGTTCACCCCCAGCCTGGGGCTATGTCCACCAACTCTTCTTATCTTTTATTGTCTTATGTCAATCTTCTACATGCATAGAACCACAAGATCCTACTCTGCATAGGATAGGATATCTGTGCGCACTTCGCTATATCTTCCTTCCCCAAGCTATATTACAACACAAATCCTTTACACAGTCTCTTACAGTCACTTTCACTTAGCTCTGCAAGTTCTCAACATAGCATGCACAAATCATTTATAATTTGCACTTAGCACTTGGATAGGTACCAAGCCTCTCTCCCTTTCTCACATCGCCTAGAATTATGTATATACATTACAAAAAGGGCCTAAACATGGGTAAACCCATGGGCCAACATCCCCACACCCGTTACATAAGCCCAAAACCTAAAAATCCCTAAACAAGGGGCCGAGATCCCATGATCTCCGCTTCGACTTGCGCTCCACCTTCGACATCCTGTCGAAGTCCCAAAATAGGTCAACCATGACCAAGGATCCTCAAAACTTGGTCAAGGTCCAATAGGCCCCCAAAACTCACCTGTGACTCATCCCGAGTCACTTTGGTCTAGGTAGATATACTTCAAAAGCCTCGAACTTGGCTAGAGTTGCTTCGACCTGTTGATGCACCAAGGCCTCCTACTCGGTGAACTCTTGGATAACTGCTTCATTGACAGATCCCTCTAAGTTTTTTTCGACTGTAGTGACTACTTGTTCCAGCTCTTCTCCTCGGCCTTCAATCTCTTCAAATAGTTGGCATGCTTCGTCCTGTACTGGTTGGAGCCTCTAAGTCACTTACATGACTTTGCTATGTATGGTGTAGACCTGTTGTTGAGGAGTGCAATGTTCCTGAGATCGCTTCATCCTTTCAACTACTGACATGAGATTCAATTGCACCTGTACTGTCGTTGTTGGCTGCTTTGCCTCCTAGAGCTATGAATCTAGGGCCTCTAGTTCAAGGTCTTCAGTAAGTCACTCGTAGGTTTGTGCAGTTCTACTGCTAAGTTGTTCACATTCCAGAGTGAATTCTCTGATCCTCTCAACTACGCTCTGGGCAATGGATTCTCTTTGGTCTTGCATGTCCTGCGGGGTACTTGGCACTATTTGTATCTCTAGTTCTATGATTCTTTGTTGAAGTTGTTGGATAGATTTTGCAAGATGCGCTACTTGATGCTCCACTAGTTCTTCTACCTTTTTCTATAAGCCTGTCATAGAGCAAAGTGCTATGTTGACTGCTTCTTTGACTCTGAGCTGCCCTGTGAGCAACTAATCTCTCCCTTGCTTGACCTGTTCTCTCTCCTCTTCAAACTTGGTGTGGAGGTCATCCTTCTCCTATTGCACAACTAGGAATTTCTCTACCACTTCTTGTTGTGCTTGCTTCAGGGCCACCATGGCCTGTTATTTCTCTTCTTGCACTCGATGAAGGGGAGCTTCGGTTGCATCGACTATTCTTCAGATTTGGGTAGGTTCATCTCCCAACTCTAGTTCTTTTGATGGCGGGGGCACAGTGGATACTGCTTGGTTTAATTGAAGGGCCTGTTGTACCCTTCTTAGTTTTGTCTCAATTTTTT
The DNA here is from genome assembly GCA_010110895.2 of Picea sitchensis. Lineage (NCBI taxonomy): Eukaryota > Viridiplantae > Streptophyta > Pinopsida > Pinales > Pinaceae > Picea > Picea sitchensis. The sequence goes on from SNQJ01S0231971.1 coordinate 5,340, forward strand.
CATACATGGTTTCTTGCTTGGCTTCAGTGTTTTGCATAATATATTGTGAGGTGTCTAATACGGCTGCGATGATGAAGTCTAATTCATCGAGCATGAGCACAGTCTACAGCTTAGTCTTAGTGGCTCTGGATTTCTTCTGCGAGGTAGGTTTCATGGGGGAAACCTTTATTTTCTTAGAGGGACCAACCTCATCAACGAGATCCTTAGACGGTGTTACTTTGCCTTTCTTCTGTTGATCTTCTTTTCCATTGGTCTCTTCTTTATCTACTTCATCATTATCTCCTCGTCTAGGCGATTTTGAAGAAGTTTCATCTGATGCACTGCTCAGGTTTTGTACCTCTTTGGTCCTCTTACTTATGCTAGGTTGAGGTGTATCATGCTCTTCTTGAGTGGCCTCTGAGCTGCCAATTAGTTTGGGATCAGACATTTCTGCTAGGTCAACAAGGATAAGGAGCTCTGCAAACCAGTCCTTAGTTATCTCTTCGAGGTACTCCTTTGTGAGCTTATAGTATGACTGAAGCTCTTCTTTATGTTCATCTGCATGCGCAGTGATATAAATAAAGTATTGATCTATGCAGAACTTCATGAGGGGTCTGAACTGGTGCAGGGATTTCGACGTCATACAAGGGACAACCCCAATATCCCTCTTTAACTGGAGATAGTATGTGTGGAATACCGCATTCGAATTCCACTGTTTTCCCATATCGCTTGAGTACTAGAGCGTGGTGAACTTCACAATGAGTGGCTCGAATGGATCAATGTACGGGAAGGTAGCACCTTCTGGCATCTCCCAAGCAGTAAATTCTATGAGGATTAGCAGCCAGCTGAAATGGAACTCATAGCCCAAATCCTGAGCTTCACGGAAATCCAATTCTAACTGGTTGACTAAGTACTTCGCCCATTTCATTTGGAGTCCTTCTACACATTTTCCGGTGAGGTCAACAACAAACCCTGTGACCTCCATAGTTCTGTTCTTTCTCACTAGCTTTCCTGCGATCAACTGGCAGGCTATACACACTGCGTCATTCTGTATGGAAGCTACCTTGTAGCCTCGCGTCCCATTTTCTACATCACCATAGGTATCCTTAATTCTCTATGTCAGGGCGCAGTCTGTAGCCTTCCCTGGGTAGAAGTCTCGTGGGTCTGGTCCCTGCATGCTCAATCTAGTGATCCTATGGATCAGCGTTGGATTGACTATGATGTGTCTGTCTATCCATAGATAGCCACCATGGTAGCACGATAACAGGAGCTTAACACACGCGTTAATCTCCTGGTGCCTTCCAAAATGTGGAATATTCATCACATTCAATATGGTGGACTGTGCTAGGTTCATAGTCCATGGTTGGGGGATTATTTTTGAGTTCTTTCCCTTCCTCCTAGTCAAGTATCTATGAGGGGAGAGCATACTATGGTTCTTACGGTCCCCTAGGTTGAAGTCGATGAATTTTAATGTCACGATCTTATCCTACTTTGTTCTAACTACATGTATCCCCTTCGGCAGGTACGTAGTAACCAAGGTATAATCGAAATCCCTCGGGACACTATCATGACTCACCACACTAGCCAAAGGCAGGATGTAGTCGTGCAGGATAGTTGGGATTAACTTTGCATTTGCCAAGTCATCTCGATACTTGGTTATTTTCTTGGCTCCAGCTCAAGATGGTCCGGTTCCACGAGTAGTCAATGGGGAGGCTTTCACTCCTCTCGTCGACGAGGCTTGAATCCTGACAAACATTACTTTTTTAGCCATTAAATCGATTAGAAATTCTTCTACACACTTTTCAGTTGCGTTGAGTTCATCCGACATACATGCTCAAGATCAGATAACTCAGATCAATGAATGAATGCTTCAATGCAATAGAACAAGTGTCGAACTCAGTAAACACAACACGATAGCAATGAGTTCTCTCATTGGCATGGATACAATTTTCAAAAGTATTCTCAGTGAAAAAATCAACAGAATAACTAGACAACGGTGTAAACGAATCGCTCCAACGGAAGAGAGGTCTTCATCAATGCGGTTGTTTCCATTGCGGCATGGTCCCAACAGTTTGAAGACAAGATTTCTGGTCATAATTGTTGTTCTAACCATTTGGGGGTGTCGGTCTAACGGTCATAATGCCTCCAATGGTTATATTTCTTCACCATGGAGAAGTGTCATGTTGTGTTGTTCTGATATCCCGACGAAGTTCGAGTTTTGCAAGCCTTCCTTCTGTTAGGTCCCCTCTAGAACCTTCTACAACTTTTCTATCTTTGCTTTGTTCTTACTAAGCTTTCTAACCTTCTTCCATGTGATCTTCATCTCGATATTCCTCTTTCCATTCTGATTCTTATCTCCTTTTGGCATAGTAACTTCGCATTGTTGAGATTCTTTCATAGGGTTCAAGGGAAATACTTCTTCTCTGTCTAGGGTAGGTGCTCCACTCTTCTGTGAGACTTCTTTTGTTCTTTCAACTTCGACATCCAAGTTTCTGGTTCTAAAAAAATTTGATCTATTCTCATGTTCTGCAATCAAGTTTGTTAACCTCCTAGTCATGAAATCTTTTAGTTATTGCTTCTTTTGTTCTAGGGATTCCTCTTCTTTTCTTCTGGTCTGATCCTTCTCAATCCAGGTTTTTCCTAGTAACATAGAAAATGGGGTGTCTCTCTCAATAAATTTAACAACCTCAAAATTTTCCTCTATCAAAGTTCCATGAGAACTCATAGATATCTGGGTGAGTCTTCCACATAGGGTTATCAAATTTCCTCTAAATAATCCTATTCTTCCTAATGAAGGAATCATAGCAGGATTTCCTAAAATTTCCGAGGTTCTTTCTGTGATGATATTCACCTGTGTTTCCTCATCTAGAACACACTCAATGTCAAAGTCTTCTATGCACTCTTTTTCTTTGAATATCTCTAATAAGTTGATATTTCTGTGATCATTCAGGGTTTCTTTCATTTGTAGCAATACATTCTCTAATTCTTTCTGGGTTTTTCCCATGGTCTTAGTTGCTTGATCTTCCTCAGGGTTTTCTTGTCTCATATTCATTCTCTCAACCTTAGAAATCATTCTAGGGCAATCCGAAAATTCATGGTCCATATCTTTACAACAAAGTCAAGTAGGACCTCTATTAGGGCATTCCTTAGCAATATGTCTTGGTCTTCTGCAACTATAAAAAAGAGTTAATCCTCTCTTTCTCTTGAACAATCCCCAACCTTTCCTGTACTGCGCACTAGGATCACAGTAACTAACCTGCAAAAATTTCTTTCTAGGATCCTGCACCCATTTGTTAGTCCGAAAATTATTTTTATGCATAGGAATAACATATCTTTCATCATTTATATCAGATCTACTCATATCAAATCTTATTTCTTCTAGTTGTGCCCTACTTTTCAGTCTAGGAATTTTTTTATCAAACATTCCTAGATTCATACCTTCAAAAGAAAAATTTCCACTTATCTTACCTTTTCAATCAAAACTTTTAACTGTTCTTACCTTTATCATAGCACAAAGATTCAATATCTGACCTCTTTTCTTCAGATCTGACTCCTCTTCTTAGCACAGATCTTCACAAGTCAAGTAGAATACTGCACACTAGGGAAATAAATCTACGCACAGAGCTTTCTCTTTTCTCCAGTTCCTAGCAATCATAGTTTCAGGTCTCGACAACGAAACCATTTGTTGGCATAGGGGCAGACCCAGGGTTCAACGCTTCAATAATGCACCAACAAAATCCTAACTATTTTCCCTTTCGACAACACCTACGAAGCAGATGCAGTCTCACCCGAGGTAGAGGCAGGGGTGGTTGCAGGACTCCAGTGTCTGCAACCTTAGCTAGGACACAGATATGTGATTGTAACACCTTAACAAAGAACTTAGTAGTTATAGATCATTAGTATTCAACTGTAATTTACAGCACAGGTAAACCCTAACAACAGATCATCGCAATATTCACACATATCTAGTAAATTCAATCACTAAGCACATTCATATAGATTAGATATAACATTCATCCATATGATTAAGCACAAATCATCAACATATCTATCTATCATTCATCTATATCAAAGCACTAAGAAATTAAACACATAAACACATCAATACATCAAATAAAGCATAGCAACAAAAGATATACATGGTTCACCCCCAGCCTAGGGCTACGTCCACCAACTCTTGTTCTCTTTTATTGTATTTTGTCAATCTTCTACATGCATAGAGCCACAAGATCCTACTCCTCATAGGACAAGAGATCTATGCGCTTTTCGCCAGATCCTCCTTCCCCAAGCTAGATTACAGCACAAAGCCTTTACACAGTCTCTTATAGTCACTTGCACTTAGCTCTGCAAGTTCTCAACATATCATGCACAAAGCATTTATAATTTTCAGTTAGCACTTGGCTAGGTACCAAGCCTCTCTCCCTTTCTTACATCGCCTGGACTCTATTTATACATCACAAAAAGGGCCTAAACATGGGTAAACCCATGGGCTGACATCCCCATACCCGTTACATAATCCCAAAACCCAGAAATCCCTAAACAAGGGGCCGAGATCCTGTGATCGTTGCTTTGACTTGTGCTCCACCTTCAATAGCTTGTCGAAGTCCCAAAATAGGCCAAACATGACCAAGGATCCTCAAAACTTGGTGAAGGGCCAACATAAATGTATTCCTCCTTTTCCCTTCTTTGCTTTTGCAATTTACTCCATGTTGGGATCTTCCTGCTCTTTTCCTTAAGAAACCTTGGTTAGGCTCACCCTAACCTTTTGGATACATCAACATGCTTCAATAACAAACTTTTTTTTCATAATGAATCATGAACCTGTGCATTATGCACATTACCATTCAGTTATCAGAATGGTCAACATTCATTTGTTAGTCTTCCACTCATACATTTTGTTTTAGAATGTAATCTGGGATTATCGTATATATACATATGCTTGCATCCCACTGCTCAATTCTCAACAGTCATTAGGGTGGTGACTATGTTCTTCTGACAGAGTATTCACATGCTTTCTCCACCAGGGAATCCTTCAGCATGCAACTTCTTTATTGCATATCCTTCACTATTTGTCATGGCCTCAACCTTGAGTTAGCTTCAATTGTTTACCAAACATTTCCATAAGGAATATAAACATGCATCTTTTTTATGCATCCAGATTATTTATCCACACATATGCCTTGTTTTATTAACTTATATCCATGATGTTCTTAACCACATGAATATCATAATCCTATGTTTAGGTATCATAGGTATATTTCATATATCACATACATATTTACTTTAAAATCATTCAACTCATGATTGTTCACAATCATTCTCACGTGATCCTCAAGGGCATGATCATTTTGCCTCTTATCATGAAAACATACCATCCTTGCTTGTTTACTCTTTCATCTATTTATATTATCCTTTCCTAAGGGAATGGAGCACATTCCCCTCAAGTTATCCTTTCAAACAGAACTTTCATGACTCTTTAGAAGGGAGTCAACCATGCATCCATGGCATTCATTTAATCTTGGCAAGTGCAATTATTGCCTTACATTTCACTCATTTAGGTAGTCAAATCATGCCTTTAGTATACATATACTCCGACATCATACATGTGAATCACTTACACATTTAATATCATTCACTCATATCTATTTGTTCTTAATATCAGTCTTCATATCAAGAAACTTCACAATGCATTAGATTCATGCACTCAAGCATGTGCATGCATAGTTAAACATTCATCATGAAAGCTCATTGCTTTCACCCTTTCCATGTCCTTCATGGACATATCGAACTTCCAAATCCTTCTCCCAAGGATATTACTACCATTCTCATGATAGGTTCCTTAGAGATACTCAACATTGAGCTTCCCTCTCGGTTGAGAACTTGCAGTCATTCACATGATATCCACATGGGATTTTAACAGACATAGTCATAACTATGTTTCCCTTTCTGCATGATAACAATTAGCAAGAAAACACTCTTGCCTCAACTTCCATAAAAACATTGGCCAACTCATAAATACAGTCTGGGAAATTATAACCATGACCAAGGTAATAAAATAATCAATCTAGCTTTCAATTGGTCTTGATCAGTAGACCTTTCGATCAAGGAAATCATTTTCTAGATTCCCCCCAATATGATTTAAGTATACCGAACCGTATCTATATGTATACCATCCACCACTAGATGCCAATATGACCCATTGGGCATCTAGAAGTTCCCCAACAGTTCCTTTACCACATTCAGGATCAACATTTAATTAACCATTTTACCTCATTTATAATAAATTGTAATGTTTAATAACATTTAGACTATTTCCTTAAATCCCAAATACAATTTCGAAGTATGTTACTTACTAAGTATTTTAATATTGAACTCCATATTATCTTTACATCATAATTAGTCTTAGGTGGAGGGCCTGTCTCTTTCTTCTTAAATTTTTGTACAGGTTCTAGTTGTTTCTATCTACTCTCATTAAAAACATAAGATAGTTTGTAAATGTAGATCAACCTTAACCATTACACCTACAACTCTTTCTTCTATTCAACAACAACCGGGGATGGAGGTCACTCTCCTCCTCCCACAGGAATTCTGGAAGATTAGTTTCCTATCCACCAAGAAAAGGAGGCTATTGTGATTTCTCACTCAATCACCCCATATTTATACAACTCCATTTATCATTTTTATTAGAAAAAAACATTGCCCAACAATTTTTGTACCCAGAAACAAAATGTGTTTCTCAGTTCCCTTCGAAGCTCGAGATCTTCACATGCTCTCCCTTTTCAGAGAATGGTCACCAGACTCATTCCTCTTGCATAGACACACCCTTAGGTTAACAGGGATACACACTCCCCTAGCAAAACCATGATCTTTTAAACTTGCTCTTGTCACTTCACTTTTACCTTCATGAAGGTTTTTCTCAATCTACAAGGTTCCTTTTTAATTGCTTACTGGGTTATTCCAATGCCAATTTTTTTTTTTCATTCATTATAGGTCAAGTAAATTGACCTTACCATTTCCATAAATCCTATGATCATGAGGGATCATATACATATACAAGGTTTAATCCTTCATTAAAGAAGTAATTATTATTGCTATAGATCCTTTCAATCCATTCACACCCAAGTCTTTCTATCAATGTCCATCAGTGCAATCGCACTCCTCTAGGATTGGTTATCATTTCCCAAAATAAATGATAGGCTTCCTCTGCCACATAATAGTATGATTTAGTCTTGTTGGGTAAAATACCATCTAAATTTTAATCTACATCCTTCTCCTCAATTGCTTATGCAGTTGATTTATGTACGTTAGTGATACTCTCAGTAGGCTCATTTTATCCTTGGTAAACTAGTATTATGACTATTATCCGACCCATCCAGGCCTATGTCTGAATCATGCACTGTTATATAGGGTAGGGTAGTATGCCCTCTCCCTTAAAGTTTTCTAAGAAACAAAATTACTTGACTCTTCATCATTCCAAGCAGGCCAAGTGTTGTTTCCATGCTCTGATACCAATTTGTAACACACCTGACCCCTAAGTACCCTCTTTGGGATGGGGCATCTAAATTTATCTTTCCTTAATTGTCTCAAATATTCTTTCTGAGATCTCCATCACCCTCTTCTCGTCAATAGATTCCCAATGAATGTTACCATGCTCAAATATGACTCTAGATTGGAAGTTCTACCATCCCGAATCTCCTCAGTCGACACTGGTCAAAGGCCGCACAGAATCCACATGGGTCCATCTCACTGATACCACCCCAAGTTCCCTAAAGTCCTAGATTTTCCAATGCTCATGCATCTATTCGTGGAAATCCATCCACCATTAAATCCACCAATGAGACTTCATCCTCGTGTAACGTAAAGGGTTACGGGAATTTGATATTCAGTGCTTTAGTGCTAAACACCCCTTTTTCTTTCTACGCATATATCCCCTAGAGTCTCGAACTTTCGAAGGATCCAAAAATATCTCCACGTGGCTTCAACCTTCATCCTTTTAGGCTTATATATGACACCGCACCTCAATCCTCCAAAGTCCCAAAGTTTTGGAGTCCTTAAGGGTCGACCCTTACACGTGGTGGCATATTAAACATAGAGGTAAGGACGGGTGGGTCCCGAGTACTCCACCCACCAATAGGCCAAGCATGTAGGTGTTAGGAGGGTGACATGCAACAAGGAAGAGACAACACATGACCCCATTAGTGGGTGACACGTGACATGTCCAAATGGGCATATAGGGTCTACGAAAAGTACGAATTAGGGTGACACATGGAAATTCAATCATGGATCAATGTCACCCTAGGTGATGTCAGTGTACCACCTCACTTCGTAATAATATCCTTCCACCTCCCTTAGATGTCATAGTCGAGATGCATCCACGTAGATCCACTAATCTATGGCCTCCATCACTTTGTAACTTCAGCGTTCAAGGGATCTGCTATGTAACTTCCTCTTTTCTCCCAAAGTGGTCAACATCGGGCTAACCACAGTCTAGATATAATGGTTGGGAGGGATCCTGAAGCATCCTTGGATCGGCGGCCCATAGTTATTTTTCAGGCTTTGAGCTTCAGATATTTCCTCGCCTTGAACCACACTTCCTTCCAAAGTTATGAAATCCAAACATGTGAAGGACTTTAATCAATGGTCCACATGCCCTCTATAATGGGAGGTCAAGATCCTCTTGTTAATGTTTATGCCATTATTATAGTTCTTTTCATTTCAATAGATAAGAGAATCATAAGAACAATATCACTGAGAAATACACATTCACAAGAGACACAACATTTATCATGGGAAACCCTCTAGGGGAAGAAAACCCAACAAAAACTTCCTTATCATAAA
>SNQJ01S0231972.1:0-14156 GCA_010110895.2 Picea sitchensis
AATATATTAATCTCTTTGTTGTGATTGGTTTGTGTTGTCGTGATTGGACGACGCAAGAGCATCGTAGCAGAGCGGGGATCAACAGAGATAAGGAGAGCTTTCATAAAGTAAGTACATCATTCTTCTTCTCTTGTCCATTCAATACTTTAGAACTAGGGAAAGAGTATTATTCTGTCTCAGTTTGTTCCAGATCCAGGTGGATCTGTGGAGATTGGTCTGTGTCCGCACTCACGAATTTATCCTAGAACACAAACGTCGATAAAAATGTACTTATGTCATCCTTCCTTCTCATGTGTTAGTTTAGATAGATTTGAAAGGAAGTCAGTGTCCATGATAAGCATTTTCTGTCTAGAGTTAGGGTCAAGCTCTTAGAGGTGATCTACCTGTCCGCAGGGAGATTTTCCTACAACACTTGTATGACCATAGACATTACATTTTCAGTCATCAGGTCAATGAGTATCTCCTTCACAGAATCTTCAACTGCGCTAAGTTCTTCGGACATACATGCTCATCGTTCATTATCTCGGGTTGAAGAGAAACTACTCAGTGCAACGGGATGGATGGGAATAGCTCGATGATCACTGTGCGAAATCAACTTCTGTGAGATTAGATAATCATGGCTCGATGGAATAAGTAGAAAAATAGGTAATATATCTTTCCAATGGGCGAGAAGCCTTCATTAATGCAGCTATGTCCATTACAGTGCAGTCCCAATGGTCTGATGGTGATCTTTCTGGCCACAACTATTGTTCTAACCATTCGAGTCACCGGGATAACAGTTATAATGACTCCAACAATCATATTTCTTCGACATGGCAAAGTTCCATGCTATGTTGTACTGGTATCCCGATGAAGTTTAGATTCTCGAATCCTTCCTTATGTGTAGTTCCTTCTGGAACGTTCTCTAACTTTTCTATCTTTTCTTTCTTCTTATTGCACTTTCTATCCTTCATCCTGGTGATCTTTGTATTGATATTACTCTTTCCATTTTGATCCTGATCTTCTCTGGGCAAAGTAAATTCATACTGTTGATGGTATTTACAAGGGTTCAAGGGCAACACTTCTTCTCTATCTAGTGTAGGTGCTACTCTCCTATACATATAGGTGTCTCAAGTCCTCATGTGTCCTTTCAACTTTGACATCCAAGTTTCTGGTCCTAAATAACTTCGACATGTTCTCCTGTTCTTCAATCAAATGTGTGATCCTCCTAGTCATGAAATATTTTTATTCTTGATTCTTCTGCTCTAAGACTTCCTTTTATTTTCTTCTGGCTTGATCCTTTTCAATCCAAGGTTTTCCTAGTAACATAGCAAATGGGACGCGGTTCTCAATAAATTTAAAACCTCAAAATATTCTTCTGTCAAGGTTCCATGAGCACTCATAGATATATGGGTAAGTATTCCACATAGGGTTATCGACTTTCCTCTAAATAATCTTATTCCTCCCAATGAAGGAATCATAGTAGGTTTTCCTAAAAATTCCCAAGTTCTTTCTGTCATGATATTCACCTGTGTTTCCTCATCCAAAACGCAGTCAATGTCGAAGTCTCCTATTATTTCTTCTATGATTTCTTTTTCTTTGAACATCTATGGTAAGTTGATATTTTTGTGATCATTCAGGGTTTCTTTCATTTGCAATAGTACAGTTTCTGATTCTTTCTGGGGTTCTACCATGATCTTAGTTTCTTGACCTTCCTCAAGGTTTTCTTGTCTCATATTCATTATTTCAACCTTAGAAATCATTCTAGAGAAATCTAAAACTTCATGATCCATAGATTTACAACAAAGACAATTGGGTCTTCTACCATGGCATTCCTTAGCAAGATGTCCCAGTCTTTTGCAACTATAACAAAGAGTCAATCTTTTTTTTCTCTTAAATGATCCCCATCCTTTCCTGTACTACACACTACGATCATGGTATCTAACCTGCAAAAAAATATTTCTAGGATCCTGGATCAATTTGTTAGTTCAAACATTCTTTCTCTGCATAGGAATAACATATCTTTCATTATTCTTATCATATATAGTCTTATCAAATCTTCTTTCTTGTAGTTGTGCCCTAGTTTTCAGGCTAGGACAAAATTTATCAAACATACCTAGATCCATATTTTTGAAACAAAAATTCTACTTATCTTACCCTTTCAATCAAAATTTCTCACTATTATTACCTTTCTCAGAGCACAAAGCTTCCATATCTTACCTCTTTTCTTCAGATAAGAATTATCTTCTTAGCACAGAGCTTCACAATCCAAGTAGATTACTGCGCACTAGGGCAACAGATCTACCCAAAAATCTTTCACATTTTCAGGTTAGATCTTCACACAGAGCTTCTTCTTCCTTAGTTCCCAACAATCACAGTTTCAAGTCCTGGAAACGGAACCATTTGTTGGCAAAGGGGCAGACCTAGGGTTCAATTCTACAACAACACACCAACAAAACTCTAAATACCGCCCCTTTCGACAACACCTGCAAAGCATATGAAGTCTCACCCGAGGTAGAGGCAGGGGTGGTTGCAAGACTCAGATGTCTACAACCATTGTTGGGACACAGATTTGTGATTGTAACACCTTAATAGAGAACTTAGTAATTACAATTTGTTAATATTCAACCTTAGTTCACAACACAACTAAACCCTAACAATAGATAAGCACATCATTCATACAAATCCAATGGATTCAAGAACTGAGCATATCAACATAGATCAGATCTAACATTTGTTTGCATTATTCAACACTAAGATATCATATCAAATTCATCTATAATCTAACAACGCACTAAGCATTGAATCATATAAACAAGAGAGAAATCATAAAGCACAAAGAATTCATAACATAGGATATACGTGGTTCACACCCTCCCTGGGGCTATGTCCACCAACTCTTCGTCTTCTTTATTAGATTCTTTCAATCTTATTACATGCACAAAGCCTCCAAATCAACTCCACAGAGGACAAGAGATTTGCACACCTCACTAGATCGTCCTTCCCCGAGTAGATCTAGTCACATAGCCATACATAGTCTTTTACATTCACTTGCACTCAACCTTGCAAGTCTCACACATTGCGCACAAATCCAAATCATATAGATCTACTTTTGCACTTAGCAACAATGGCTCACATTGACTAGTCATTACTTCTTACATCACCTAGAATTATATTTATACATTACAAAGTAGGCCTAAGCTTGGGCAAAACCCCTGGACTGACATCTCCATACCCATTACATAAGCCCAAAACCCAAAAATCCCTAAAAAGGGGCCGAGATACCGCAATATCCAATTCAATTTGCGCTCTTCCTTCGACAGCCTAGACTAAAGTCCCAAAATGGTAAAAAATGACCAAGGATCCTCAAAACTTTGTCAAGGGCCAACAATTAATATTAGATGTGTGAATCTGTGGAAGCATCCTCCCTACAGGTTCCCTTTTAATGCAGGTCTCGACAATGAAACCATTTTGTTGGTGCAAGATTGATTAGACTAGGGTCCTTCTTAGGTTACCAACGAAAGGTATCGTGTAGTCTAGAGTGTTGGCACTTTCATCTCTTTCATCTCCTCCGAAGAGAATAAGTATCACCTGAAGCACTGCTGAGACAAAAGGATAGGGAAGGGTAAGGAGAATACTTAGGTGGGTTCACTGAACCTTCAAGATTCATCTTGATCTTGCACATGAAAACCTAACTACAAAACATATATGAACTCATATACATGAGAAATGAATCTACTTAGGCTACGAAAAATCATTCAAACACAGAAACATCATGTAGAAATTATGAAGCATAAAAAAGTACTATAAATATACAATGCAATAGTGTAAACACAGAATGGCACAACATATTTTGAAATTTTGGATCCTTCTCATATATTGTCTTCAGATATTTCTCAATTACAACCCCAGACATACAAAGTAGTGCTATGTTATAGAATCCTAGCTCTGGGCCTTTGTCACGGAGCTCTAATTCCCAAAATTGTGTACATATTACATTACAGAACTCAAAACCTGACTTCTCAACAGTAGACAACAACAACTATGAACAAACCTTACACTTGTGATACCAACCAACAAGGGGAGAACCGAACGAACCCTTTTTCAATCATACTCATCCCTATATATAATCTAAGTCATGTCTTCTGGCTTTGTTTTTCATGCTTTCTTGTTCTGTTGCAACTACTTTTTCTTTGTTGGCGTTGCACTGTCCTTTTTGCAACTGATTTATGTTACTTCCCCTTGCTTTGTCATCCAACTTCTTCTGCATCCTTCACAACTCGTACTAGGCTAAAACTGGGACAATAGTCCTTCTTGCATAACTTTTTATCCAAAAACGAAGGGCCCAACAATGCATGTCTGCATGATCTATTTCCAACACCGTTCATAGATGAGGTATTAGAGAATGTAGGAGGGAAGGAGGATTATTCTTTCAAAGATGGATTCTCTGGGTACCATCAGATAAATATTGCACAGGAAGACATGTATAAGACTACTTTTGTAATAGAGTGGGTAATTTTTCATTACATAATGATTCCCTTTGGACTGAAGAGTTGTTGTTGCATATTTTAAGGAATTTATTCATAAGTTCCTTGAAGTGTACTTAGATGATTGGACTGTGTTTATTTTATTGAAATATCACAAAGAAGTACTCTGGTTAATATTGGATAGGTGTAGTCAATGTCATATTTCAATGAATTTGAGGAAATGTAGGTTTTGCACAACTTTTGGAATTTTCTTGGGCCATGTGGTATGCAAGAATGGATCATTAGTGGATCCTACTAATATTGTAGTGATTCTATATTTACAACCACCTACATAAGTCATACAGTTGAGGGAAACTATGGGTGATATAGGATATTACAAGAAGTTCATTAAGGGTTATGCGTAGATTACAACACCCATGGAGAAATTGTTTAAGAAAGAGAATAAGTTCCAGTGGAATGAGGACTCTTAGAAAGGGTTGGATACATTGAAGCAGAAATTATTGACTACATTGATTTTTATCTTTCCAGATTGGAACAAGGAATTCCATGTTCATGTGGACGCATTGTCCATAGATTTGGGTGCAATATTATCTCATCAAGGAGAAGGAGACATACATCACCCAATTGCTTTTGCAAGAAGGAATTTGTCAATAGAATAAAAGTATTACACAGCCACTGAACAAGAAGGATTGGCAATGGTATATGCACTACAAAATTTTATACATTATTTATTGGGATCTCACTTTAATATCTATACAAACCATTATGCACTAAGATACTTTGTGAACAAGACAGTGTTGGGGGGAGAATATGTAGATGGTTGTTGTTGTGAAACTAGGGAAGTTGAATGCAAGAACATATCACGTATCATGCAAACTCTGAGGAGAATATGTAGGGAATCTAGATGATAGTTTTCTGGGTGCACTATTATTTTCAATTACAATGGTGGAATACTATGTCACAGAAACTATGTAGTTTTTAAGTACATGGATGGCCCCACCAGACATGACAATGGTAAAAAATAAATAGTTAGTGGTTAAAAAAGAAAACTATCAGTTAATTGTGTAAAAATTATATAAGTTAGGTGCATATGGAATATTGAGACGATGTGTGTTATAGCATGAAATGCCTATGATACTCTTAGAAGAACACACAGGAATCGTAGGAAGACATTACATAGGTAGAGAAACAACGCAAAATATTTTGTGTGTAGGGATCTGGTGGCCCACACTTCATAAGGATGCTAAAGAATATTTTTAGGGATGCGATGTTTGTCAAAGGGTGGGAAAGCCATCCAAAAGGGATGGTATTCATTTACACCCATAAGTATATTGAAAGTGTTTGATAAATGGGTGATAGACTTTGTTGGACCAATAGACCCATCAAAAAGAATATCGAAAGCTAGATACATAATCACTATGATAGATTATTTGAACTGATTTGTAGAAGAAACAACAGTCATAGATTTCACTACAGAAACTACTGTGAGGTTTCAATTTGAGAATGTAGTTACATGATTTGAATTCCTACACCCTTTCCTCTGTGATTAGGGAACACACTTCTTGAATAATACAATTTCAACATTTACTGAGGAATTTCAAAATAATCATCAAAGGATCACGCCATATCACCCTTAGGCCAATGGAACAATCCAAGATTTTAATAAATTTATGGAGAATGCATTGACAAAGATCTCAAATGTAGGGAGAGATGATTGGGAATTAAAGGTTCCTACAATATTATGGACATATAGGAATATGAGTAAAAAGTTGACAAGAGATACACCTTTTATTTTGGTATATGGCAAAGAAGCAATAATTTCAATGGAGCTTATTTTTCCTAGCTTGCGCATTGTACAAATTACTGATATTTAAGATTCTGTTGTAGTAGAGGAGAGACTGTCACAGTTGGTACAAATTGAGGAATATCACTTTGTCACAAGGTTCCATCATCAAGTTCAGAATGTGTTAGCACATGGGCATACGCAGGGTTCAATGCTACAACAACGCACCAACAAAACCCTAACTACCAACCCTTTCGACAACACCTATGAAGTAGATGAAGTCTCACACATGGTAGAGGTAGAGGTGGTTGTTGGACTCAGGTTTCTGCAACCTTATCCAAGACACAGATCTGTGATTCTAACACCTGACAGAGCACTTAGTATTAAACATTCATCAACATTCAGTTCTTAGTAACAACATAGACAAACCTTGATCACAAAGCATCACAATATTCAACTAGATCTGATGTATCTAAGAACTTATCATAGAGAAGTAGGTTAGATCTAACAGATTCACATAGGTCAGATATATATATATATATATACAACATTAGCACAAAGCATAATAGGTATATCTATCTATCTCAAAGCACTTAGCAAATAAAGGCATAAACACATAAATACATAGCACAAAGCATAGTAACACAACATGTATGTGGTTCACCCCCACCCTGGGGCTACGTCCACAAACTCTTCTTATTTATTATCTTCTTCAATAGGTTACATGCACAAAGCCTCAAAAACCTACTCCGCATAGGACAAGATATCTACACAACTCGCTAGATCATCCTTCCACGAGTATATCTAAGCACACATCCTTCCACAACCTCTTACAATGACTTTCACTTAGCTCTGCAAGTCTCACATAGTATGCATAGAGCACTACAATCATTCAATCACATAGATCTATCACTTAGCCAAATATCACATAGATATGCCCCTCCTTACATTGCCTAGATGTCTATATATACTTTAGAAAATAGGCCTAAACATGAGTAAACCCATGGGCCGACATTCCATACCCGTTACATAATCCAAAATCCAAAAAAGGACCCAAAAAGGGGACAAGATCCCATGATATCTTGTTTGTCTTGTGCTCCTTCTTCAAGAGGCTGTCGAAGTCCCAAAATACGTCAAACTTGAACAAGTATCTCCAAAAACTTGGTTAATGGCCAACAGACCCCCAACACTCACATGTGACTCATCCCGAGTAACTCTGATCTGGGTAGTTGTGATTTGAAAGCCTTGAGATTGGATCAAGCTACTTCAACTTGTTATTGTGCCATGGCCTCTTGTTCAACAAACTATTGGATGACTACCTCGTTCATAGGTCCCTCCAGGCACTGTATAACTATGATAACAACCTACTCCAATTCTTCTCCTTGGCTTTCGAATTCTATGAATAATTGGTAGGCCTTATCTTATACAGGTTGGAGCCTCTGAGATACTTCCATAACTCTTCTCTGGATAGTGTGGATCTGTTGTTGGGAAGTGTGTTGTTCTTGGAATTGCTTCATTCTTTCCACAACTGACAGAGGCTTCAACTGCACCTGTATCATTTCTACTTGATACTTCGCCTCTTGGAGATGCGACTCTAGTGCCTTCAGTTATGGATTCTCTATGAGTTACTCATAGGTCTGGGCATTGCAGTCAGTAAGTTTCTTACATTCCATAGTAAGGGATTTTATTCTCTCAACTACACTTTGAGAAATTGCTTCTCTTTGGTCCCTTACACCCTGTGGAGTCTTGGGCACTGGGTGAAGCTCTAAGTCTGCTATGCACTGCTATAACTGCTAGATAACTTCTATGAGATGCTATACTTGTTGTGTGACTCAATCCTCTACCTTTTTTTCTATGACCATCACAGAACGAAGGGCTCTTTTGACCTCTTATTTTATTTCGAGTTTCTCTGCGAGTAACTGTTCATTTCCTTGTTGTATCTGTGCTTTTTCTTCATCAAAATGTTTTTGGAGAGTAATATTTTCTTATTCTGCAGCTCAGTGCTATTTAACAAGTAATCCTTGTACCTGTATCAAATCCTATGTGTCTTGTTCTATTTCCTCTTGTTCTCGGTGAAGGCGAGATTCGATTGTATTAGCTAGTCGGTGGAGTTGGGCTGGCTCATCTCCCAACTCTGGTTATCCCAGCTCAGTGGAGACTACGCGACTAGACTGAAGGGCCTGTTGAACCCCTCAGAGTTCGAATTCAATCCTATCATGCATTTATTCCTACTTGGCCACTTGTTTGTCTACTATTTTCAATGAAGCATCGTTAAGGGCCACTATGATGAAGTCAAAATCATCGGAGCTGAGAACGGGATGCATCTTAGTCATGGTAGCTTTCGACTTCTTTCAAGAAGAATTTTTTAGGGGGGGAACCTTCCGCTTCTTCAATGGATCCTCCTCGTATCTGGGCGGTGTTACTTTGCTGGGACTCTATTCAGATTCTACTTTGTCACCACCCCCTCAGTCAGGTGACATGGAAGCAGTCTTCCCTGAGGTGTTTCTTAAGTTTTGGATCTCCTCAGTCTTCTTCTGACCAGGTGTATTTTTTTCTTTATGGGTGTGCTTTGGGCTATCAATATCCGATATCTCTGTGGGGTTGGCAGTGATAATGAGTTCAACGAACCATTCCTTAGTGATTTCATACAGGTCTTCTTCTGTAAGCTTATAAAATGCTGGAGCTACTCTTTATGTTCATCTGCCCACGCTGTAATGTAAGTGAAGTGTCGATCTGTGCTGAACTTCATCAGTGGTTGAAACCTTTGTAAGGTGTTTGGAGTCATGCGAGGCTTGGCTTCGATGGCTCACTTTATTTGGAGGTAGTATGTATGGAACACAACATTTGACTACCATTGTTTGTTCATATCTGTTGACTACCACATGGTAGCGAACTTCGCGACAAGCAGTTCGAATGGCTCTATGTTGGGGAAGGTCGCTCCTTCTGATATCTCCCAGGAAACAAATGCAATGAGTACCAGGAGCCAGCTGAAATGAAATGCATAACCCCGATCCTCTGCTTCTCAAAAATCTAGCTTCAACTGGTTAACTAGGTACTTTGCCTAGTTCATCTATAGGCCTTTTGCGCACTTCCCCACGAAGTCAACAACAAATTCGCTAACCTTCATAGGTCAATTCTTCCTTACTAACTTTCCGGCTATTAGTTGAAATGTGAGGCGTACTGCATTGCTCTATATGGAAGCTACCTTGTAGCCTCTTGTTCCCTTCTCAACATCACCACAGGTGTCCTTGATCTTCTATGCAGGTGCACGATCGAAGAATTTTCCTGGATAAAAGTCCTGTAGGTCAGGTCCTTGCATACTCAGGCCTCTGTTCCATGGATCAGTGTTGGGTCAACTGTAATGCAATAGTCTAGGCATAACTAGCCACCATGGAATCACGACAACAGGAGCTTAACGCATTAACCTCCTAGTGTCTTTCGAAGTGTTCTATATTCATTACATAGAAGAGGGTGGACTGCACGAGGTCCATAGTCCACTGCTAAGGGATGATCTTCGAGTTCTTCAGTTTTTTTCTAGTCAGGTACTTGTATGGGGTGAGCATACCATAGATCTTGTGATCTTCGAGGTTAAAGTCATTGAACTTTAGTGCTGTGATCTTGTCCTAGTCTATTCGCACTATGTGTATCCCCTTCAAGAGGTATGAAATAACTATGGTATATTCGAAATCATGTGGTAAACTATCATGATTCACTATGCCAGCCAGAGGCGGGATGTAATCGAGCAATATGGTCAGAATTAGTTTTGAATTTGCGAGGTCGTCTTTATGCTTGGTTCTCTTTTTTGTTGATGGTTGGGATGGTCCGGTTCCACGAGCAGTCGACGGAGAGGCTTGCACCATCCTTGTTGATGAATCTTTAACACCTACAAACATCGACATGACTCTTTCATTCATGAATTCAATCAGAACTTTTTTGACAACTATCTCTGCAACGCTAAATTTGTTCAACATACACGCTCGGGGTTGAAAATCGCGGGTTCGAGGAGTAACTTAGACACTGTAATAAGGTAGAGGGAAATAGTGCAATGATCACTATGTAAAATCAGCGAGTCTATGGGATCATATTCACGGTTATAAAAAGTGTTCTCGGGGCATGGCGTGACACGATAAATAGAAAACTTGGAAACCGATCTCTTGCAATGGGTGAGAAGACTTCATTAAATCTATTATGTCTGTTACGACATAGTCCAATGATTTGGTGGAGAACCATAAATTCATTTCTACTTGTTCGGAGGGTCAGTCGAATGGTTATATTGGTCCCAATGGCTATATTGCTTCACCATCGCGAAGTGCCATGTGACACTGTTCTGTTATCCCGATGAAGTTCCAACTTTGAAAATTTTCCTTTTGCGAAGTTCCCTCTGGAACCTTCTGTAACTTGTTGAGATTAGCTCTCTTCTTACTTAGCTTTCTATCCTTCTTCCCAGTGAGCTTCGTCTCAGTATTCCTTTTTCCATTCTTATTCTTATCTTCTTTTGGCATAGTTACTTCGCGTTGTTGAGACTCTTTCCTACGATTCGAGGGTGATACTTCTTCTTTAGCTGGAATAGATACTTCAATATTCTGAGGGTCATCTAGTGTTTTTTCAACTTCGACATCTGATTCTATGGTTTTAAATAGCTTCGATCTATTTTTCTTTTCTTCAATCAAGTTTGCAATCCTTCTAGTCATGAAATCTTTTAACTCTTGGTTCTTCTACTCTAAAATTTCTTCTTCTTCTTTCCTTCTGGCCTGATCTTTTTCAATCCATGGTTTTCCTAGTAACATGGTAAATGGGGCGTTGTTCTTAATGAATCTAATAACCTGAAAATATTCCTCTATCGAAGTTCCATTGGCATTCATAGATATCCTGGTGAGCTTTCCACATAGGTTTATTAGCTTTCCTCTAAATAGACCTAGTCCTCCCAATGAAGGAGACATAGAAGGCTTTCCTAAAAGTTCCCAACTTCTTTATGTCATGAAATTCACCTGTGTTTCCTCATCCAGAACACAGTCAATGTCGAAGTCTCCTATTCTTGCTTTAAGTCATTCTTTTTCTTTGAATATCTCTGATAAATTGACATGGAGATGGTCATTCAAGGTTTATTTTATTTGTAGTAATACTTTCTTAGATTCTTTCTGGGGTTCTATCATAATCATAGTTTTAGGACATTCCTTAGGGTTTTCTTGTCTCATGCTCATTCCTTCAATCTTAGAAATCATTCTAGGGAAATCCAATACTTCATGGTCCATAGCTTTGCAACAAAGACAACTAGGTCTTCTCTCAGGGCATTCCTTAGCAAGATGTCTTGGTTTTTTGCAACTGTAACAGAGGGTTAATCATCTCTTTCTTTTAAATGATTCCCAACTCTTTTTGTAATGCGTGCTAGGTGTAACGACCCTACTTAGATAGATGTACATGATTATTAAATTATAATTAGTTTAATAATATGTCTGTCCTAAAAGATTAGCTAAATCATAATCATTTCTTAAAATAACATTTACTAATTAATTATTATTAATTAGTTATTCATGATTTTCAATGATTAATTTAAGTATTAATTAACTCATTAATTAATAAGGTAAAGAAATAAAAGGAGGGTAATAAACTATATTGTTAAATTAAGTTAAGTATCCAACAAGGGATAATGTATTAACTACATGAGGATAAAATAGTAAAGGAGGGATAAGGGGCATTAACGGGAAAGGATAAGAAGGGAGTAAATGAGTTAGGTAGGGAGTAAATGAGGCGGGGAAAGTCGGTGAAGGAGGGATAAGGATGGGAAGGAGTTTGACGGGAGGTCATTCTATGAGAGGTTGGGGATGGATTTTGGGAGCTCTGGGATTTGCAGAGAGAGGTGAAATTTTGGGAGTGGGATTGTATCAGTGCACCGGGGTTGCTGGGGGTTTTGGGAACGGGGGCTAGGATATCCGTTGATATCCTGGAGCTAGGAAGTTACCTAGTTGGCAGGGAGGAATTAGGTTTTGGGCAGTGTTTTGCAGCAGCGGTCAAGGAGGCAAGCTGCGGACAAATGAAGGGTTAATAGCATCAGGTTCAGGTATTTATTTCAAATTATGCATTGTTTTAATCTCTTATAAAATTTTATTATAATTGATAAATTTGTAGGTGAATGTGCTAAATTATAGAAATTTCTTGACTTTTACTATTATGTTGTAAATTAAATGGTTGTCTATTTAATTCGGCCCCTACATATGGTATCAAAGCATCTTAGTTCTAAATATGGGCCTATAGGCCAAGTTCCCAAAACTCCAAGCCCTAACTCCTGCAAACAAAACATAGAAACTTTAATAAAAATAAAAATAAAATAAATAAATGCAATACGAATTTACTGAAGTAAAACAAGCTATGTAGGCGAGTTAAGTATAGTCGTTTATAAAAAAAAAAGTAGATATGGAACAAATGAAGAGCATAATTGAAGATGAACAGATTGAAGAACATCAATGACCACTGTAATACACCTATATATATATATATATATATATATATATAAACTTCAGATTCTCCTTTCCTTAGGGTCATTACTGTTCATCGTATCCATTTATTCCATGTAAATATCACTTTTACATCAATTCATAATATTTTAGTTTCAATGGATTACTCGGTTTGTCCATTTTCTCATACTTTTATACCAGTTCATGATATTTTAATTTTAATGGAATACTCGGTTTGTCCATTTTCATTCCACCAGTTGATTCCCAAAAGAGAAGGAAGCTCCAATCGTTGTTGAATTGGAATTCGGGGATGCAGGGAAAATTGAAAACTATGGCTGTGAAAGGAAGGGTTTAGCTGCAAAGAGAGGCAACGAATATCGGTAGCTGGTCTCAATGCTGAACCATTGTTGCGGAGGATTCAGATTGGATTCCTAGGAGATTTTGCATGAAAACAACGATGAAGAAGAGAAAAGGTAACGTGGGCCGCATGCAAGCCCCACGTTGTCAACTTGGGAGTCTTAGGGCAAGTGGGCAGCATGCGATCACCATGTTGCCAATACAAGTTTTTTTTTAATTTTTTTATTTAAAAATTGGTTTAATTATAATTTCCGTCATAAATATTATATTGTAATTATTTATAAAAATTTCTTTTATATATATATATATATATTTTAATTAATTAGTGTTAAGTTGAAAATATATATAAAATTTTAATCCTGATATAATAATGTTAAAAAAAAATAAAAAATCAAAGATTCAATTAAAGTATAATTAGTTAAGTTAATAAAGTTAATTAGTTTAATAAAATATTAGTTAAGTTAATAAAGTTAATTAGTTTAATAAAATATTAGTTAAGTTTGAGTAATATAGGGTTAAGTGAAAAATTTTAGAGGTCCAAGGGGTTTTGAACCCAAGACCACCCACCAAGCAACACGTCTTAGGGAACAACCAAACACCAACGCACCATGTATGTCCCTTGAAAAAAAAAATGTATGTGTGTTGATTAAGGCGCTTGAAGCTTAGGATTAATTTAACTCTAGATTATTAGTTTTTAATAAACTAGCACAGCCGCAAAGTGGCTGGCGGCTGGTTAACACCGAAAGGTACCTAGCACTGGTGAACACCGAAATGTGGCTGGCAGTTGTGGACAATTCTTTAGATGCCACGGTTTAATCCTATTTAATCATTAAACGTGGTAATTATATAACCTTACAACATTTTTTTTTATGTGATTAGGTAAATGTTAAAAATTAAACATGTTAACTGATGCCTTGATAAATGCAAGAAAGTCATGAACAATAAATCAGACCCATTGATTTTGGAGGATGACTAAGAATATGCCAGCATCTTCAATGCATAGCCATCAGATAAGGGTTTAAGGTTAAGTAAGATTAAAAGATCATTGATTGTGCCCATTTTCAATAGGTTTACGCCTTTCGGCGTAAATTAATAAAC
>SNQJ01S0231973.1:0-14156 GCA_010110895.2 Picea sitchensis
GAAAAATAAATTAGACACACATTTCTTGTTGACTTTTCAACACTCCCTCTCAACAAGAAAGGGATTATCCTTCACCCCGATCCTGTCTCTATGGTATTCAAATTTTCTCCTGGTGAGCGCCTTCGTCAGAATGTATGCATCCTGATATTTTGTAGGAATGTACTGAAGCACCATGATCTTCCGCTGCACACAATCTCTGAGATGATGATACTGGATATCTATATGCTTGGATCTATCATGAAACATAGGATTAATCGAGATTTTAATGCAACTTTGATTATCACAATGAATCATTGTCAGATCTAAATGAGAACCAAACAAACCAACCAAGATCTGTCTCATCCAGATAGCCTCACATGTAGCTTGACTCACTGCCATGTATTCTGCTTCCACTGAGCTGAGTGCCACGGATCTCTGTTTCCTACTGTACCAAGAAATAGTTGTAGATCTGGTACTAAAGATCCCCCCTGATGTGCTCTTTCTGTCTGTTGGGCTACTGCCCAATCTGCATCCATGAAGCCATCCAACTTCATCTCATCCGTTTGTCTGTACCATAAGCCATACTCAGATTTTCCCCTCAGGTATCTCAGGACATGCTTGCATCTTGGTAGGATTAGCCATCACTTGAATCAATTGGTTAACTACATAGCAAATGTCTGGTATCGTGTTCACTAAATACATTAGCAAACCCACTAACCGTCGATAGACAGTAGCATCCACTACCTCTCCATAAGTAGCATTCTCTTTCCTCCAATTTCCTAGAAGAGGAGTATCCATGGGTTTACAGCCCTCGATGTGAAACTTACCTAGTATCTCCCTTCCATACTTGCCTTGAAACACAAAAATTTCACCATCTCGCTACCATATTTCCAATCCAAGGAAATAATGAAGAAGGCCCAAATCCTTCGTCTTGAACTCCTTTGCAAGGTCCTCCTTGCATGAGTGTGTCAGCTTCTCATCACCAGTCAGTATTAAATCATCAACATAAAGAACAATGATTATAATCTTACCCTTGTAGATCCATCTCGAATCTACCACTGATTTGTCGACCGGTCTTGGGACAATTTCCCATGCACTGTTTTTTACAATGGAGTCATACTCCTCCACCATTGCATCTACCCATGTGGGATCCTGCACTGCTTCCTGAAAGGAAGATGGTTCAGTCATAATACATTTTCTCATGAGAGCCATGTATCCAATAAATCGATCAGGAGACTATCTCTGTCTGTGCTGTGAAGTAGGTGCTCCTACATTCTGTGCAGCATCTAGTTTCAATCTATCAGCTTCCATGGTGCACTTTTTGCCATTTCTAATGGATGGATCTACTTGAGTGGCTTCCTCTACTCCATGAACCTCCTCATGTGGCTGATCCACATCTTGAGACTCATCTTTGGGAACCAACAGTTCCTCCTCTGCATGCAAGTCTAGCTCCCTCTCAAGCGACAACCGCATGGCTTTCCCTTCATCGAATTTTATATCCCGTCGCATAATAGTCATCTTGCTATTAGGAAAATACACATGATAATTATGGGGTGTTTGTGTGTACCCCACAAATATCCCAACTTCAGCAGTCGGTTCCAGCTTCTTCCTGGCATCCTTGGTCACATGCACATAAACAGATGAGCCAAAAATATTAAAATGAGAAAGATCAGGTTTCTTACCAGTGAAAGCTTCTTCAAGTGTACTCATGCCAAGTAGTCTTTGAGGACAACGGTTTTTCACATAAACTGCAGTATTGTATGCTTCTGCCCACAAATGCATTGGCAGGCCCTGATCATGCAACATCGCTTGTGCTGCACCCATGATCATTATGTTCTTCTTCTATACGACCCCATTTTGTTGTGGGTTATGAGGTACTATGAGTTCTCTTCGAATTCCTTCTTTGTTGTAGAAGTCTTTTAATTCATTAGAGATGTATTCTCCACCATTATTGCTCCTTAGAGCCTTCACTTGCTTCCCTGACTCTTTCTCCACCAATGCTTTAAACTCAAAAAAATTTGAGAATGTTTGATCCTTCTTTCTGCATGAAGAAGATCCATCATTTATGAGAAAATTCGTCAACAAAAATAACATAATACTTATGTTTTGTTGTTGAAGCAACTGAGAATGGTCCACACACATCTGTGTGAATTCTCTCCAGGATCACCGAAGCATGGTTCTCCTTTTCATGAAAGGTGGACTTTACATACTTCCCCATGGTGAAACCCTTGCACTGATCTAACTGAGAAAGTGTTCCCATTGGAAGTCCAGTAGATATTTTCTGCATGATCTTCAAGGATCCATGATGAATATGGCCCAATCGCCTGTGCCATAATTCGATCTCATCCCATCTCACCACTTTTTCTACCTTTCCCATCATGGCAGCACAGCCATCTACCTCCAGCATGTAGAGATTATTAACTCGAATCCCTATCCTCTTGACTTAATCCGTTGTTTTATGTTGCAGAAAATATTTTCCACTGCTGAAAACAATGTCATAGCCTCTATCCTCCAACATTGTATTTGAGACCAGGTTTTTCTTTAGACCTGGAACATGCATGTTCCAAAATGTTATGCATGTTCCAAATACCATGTTATGCATGTTCCAGGTCCATCGTCGCCCATGCATGCGATCAAAGAGAAGCCAATTTCAAATTGTGAGGCAAGGGCCTCACCAGTTGTAGCTCCAGAAACCTTCTTGTTCTTCCTCTTCTACGGACAATTAGTAGTGATATTCCTATGTTCGTGACAGTGAAAACATTTCACTTTGGACAAATGCAACTTCTTGACTTTAGACTCGTATTTTGAATGGAATTTCTTCCCCTTCCCTTCCCTTTCCTTATCATCCAAGGCACAATCCTCTTCATCATGATGCTTTGAGGAAGATCCATCTCTAGTGTTCCACCTGAACTCCTCCTGCACTAGAGCCGACCATAGTTGTTCCCAATCTGGAAATTTTTCCCTTCCATTGATAGAGTATTGATAATTGTGCCAACTCTTGGGAAGTCCTAGGAGATCCAAGCTCACCAAATCATCATCAACGAATGTTATTCCCGCACTCCCCATCTCATCTCGACATTGGACAAACTTCGTGAGATATTTTGGAATGGAGTCGCCCTTCTCCATCTTGATCTTCCTGAGTTTATCTTTGAGCTCCAATTTCCTATGGTCATTGTTGTTTTGGAATAGATTCGTCAAAGTCTTCCACATTACATGTGGTGTGGCTTTCCCATGGAGTCTTGAGACAATGTGGTCTTGTACTCCCTCCAATAGAATCCTCCTCGCCTTTTCCATTTTCTTTTTCCATGCATCAAGATTTGCAGTGTCTGCAACTTCTGGCTTAGGAACATCTTTGTCAATGAATTCCTTCAAGACATTGTCTTCGAGTACTGCCTCCATATTGTCCTTCCAAGAAATGTAGTTCGACCTTCCCTCGAGTGCATACTCCAACCTCAATCCATTGAAATCCATTTCAATATTGAATCAGATATAGCACCTGTTAGCATCAGAAGTCACTCCTAGATTGCTTGCAGGAGCAGATCCCAACGCCCATCAGTTTTATGTCACGATTTGTTTAATGGGGTGATCAGATGGGTAAAGAATCAAGAAAATATAGCTTTAACTCAGGGAACCAGGCCTGGTAAGTAGAAATAAAGGGAGGTCTTAATCCAACTTCTGTCAGTAAATGGATTAAAGGGTGGTAGACATAAGACTTGTGAGAAGGGCGAGTAAGACTGCCTCAGGAAACAGGCCTTCGAAGGCTTGAGGGTGAAAAAATAAAAAGCCAAGATCCTCTTGGTCTAGAGCTTCAAGGAGCTGAGGGGTGACTCGACTGAATCTGTCAATTCCAAGTCATTTCAGTGCTGAGAAAATCATAGGAACTGATTAGAAACAATGCAACTATTACAGTGATCCAACCTACATCATCCTATAATAGCTACAACTCGACTGGATCCTCCAATTCCGAGTTGTTCTAACACAGTAAACAAAGAAATGGAAAAGAAGCTGACATCCATAAAGTAAGAAGTCTCAAATTCCTTGTACATTAATCAGAGCGACTAGCGCTTCATCAAAACTTTACAATCGGGAGCCTTGCTCAACCATCGATACCTTCAAAAATGCCAAAACTGAGTACATATACTTGGGCAGATTTTCCCAATAGAGGCATGCTCGCCCTCCAAGGTGTAGCGTCTCTTCCATCAATATTCGGGCGGAAGTCCTGCGTCAGAAGTCTCCTTAACTTCGCATGGCTTTTGCAGGGGAGGTAGCTGAAACATTAAAGGCCAAAATGGCATGTGTGAACTTCTCTGTCTAGTCGAGGACTTCGGCATGGCTTCTTTGGAAAAATCAGTACACAGAACTCCTTCGAGTAGACCGCTTGTCAGAACCTCCATACCTCACACTCAATGAATGAAAGGAGGTTTCAACCACCCGTTCTTGCCTTCATTTACTCCAGGCGGAAACCAGGAGCGAAATCGTATCCGATGGCACCTGGAAATTGCGATGATCCTTTCGACGACTGGATTTGACGCTTTTGGCCCCTTTTACTTAGCTCTTTTATTTCCCAAGTGACCACGGACTATGACCCTGCTTTTATTCTCATAAGCGCTTTCGGCGTTCGCGAATAGGAAGGAGCTGATCCTTGCATATTATAGTCACGATGGGAAAAACGTCGAGACGGCTCAATTTGGCACCACGCGTCCTTCAAATATAATGGTCCTAAACTCACCCGACGCTGCTATGGGCCCCAGGTCCTGGATTCTCTCGTTACTTCATGCATCGGGGATATGAGGAAGCTGCTCCTTATGCTTCGAAACCACGATGGGCGAGAAGGCGGGGAGCCTCATCGTGTGCCAGGTGTCCGTTTCAGATGGACGACTGAGACTGCCCCTTGATACTGTGGGCCCGACTTTGGGTGCTATCGGCACTTCGGGGTTCGGGGTTTCAAGATGTATAACGACATAAAACCTTCACCCTTTGAACTCGTGACTACTGAAAAGCCAACGTGACCAGATCCCGTGCCACGCGTCCTTTGGGATGAACGACTGCCATCGATTCCTGCACAAAATATGGGCGCTATCCGTTGCGCTAACCTTGGCACAACTTCGCTAACCGTGATTTCCCACCAACCGTTGATCTATCCCTTTGGATGAATCCTGATCGTGAAAATCAGACTTCTCGCTTGCTTGATTTGAACCCGAAATATATTTCTTCTATGAGCTGCGCTCGACGCTCATCATGCCACTTGCAGACCTGATTGCTCTTGTGCTTCGGACGAGTAATGTTACTAACATTAGGCTCCATGGGGGATAGAGTCATCCCTGCGATGCTCTAAGGACTCATTTTGCAGTTTCAGTGCCTTGTTGTTGGGCTATGGAGTCATTCACTAAGCCCAAAAATAGAAATAAAAATAAAAAAGGAACCAAAAGGATACTATTTACAAACAAAGGAGCCATCAAAGGCTCAGACAAAATATTTCTTCAGAAAATGCCCATTTACTGGGCTATTGAAAACTTCTCCGCCCTCCAAATCCTGTAGTCGATATGTGTTATTTGAGAAAACCTCAGAGATTTTGAAGGTCCCGATCCACAGGGCTTCAAATTTT
The DNA here is from genome assembly GCA_010110895.2 of Picea sitchensis. Lineage (NCBI taxonomy): Eukaryota > Viridiplantae > Streptophyta > Pinopsida > Pinales > Pinaceae > Picea > Picea sitchensis. The sequence goes on from SNQJ01S0231973.1 coordinate 5,585, forward strand.
CCATGTTTGCCCTTGTCTTGTTTAGGAGCATCCCATTTCAGCACCAGGTCTCCTATCCAAAATTCTTCCTTCTTGGCCTTTTTATCGAAAACCCGCTTGGTCCTTTGCTGATGGTCCTGAATTCTGTCCATTGTCTGCTCCCTGGCTTGTTGGACCTCCACTACCTAATGAATCCTTTTGATCATGTCATCAGGCTCCTCCTGATGGTCCTGGAGGAATTTTGCTACAGGAATGGCTAGATGAGAAGGAAAAACAACCTCTGCTCCATAGACTAATTGGAAAGGAGAGACGCCTATAGATCTCTTTGTGGTCACTCGATCGGCCCATAGAGCAAACTTTAATCTTGAATGCCAGGCCTTCTTGTTGTCTTCCAACAATATTTTGATGATCCTTATCAGGATTTTGTTGGAGGATTATGCTAAACCATTTCCCTGTGGATAATATGGTGTGGAGTGAATCAGCTTGATCCTGAACTTCTCACAGAACTTGGCTAATGGCTCAGACCCAAAAGTGGCTATGTTATCAGTGACAATCTTACTTGGGAAGTCAAACCTTGTGATGAGGTCCTCCAGGAGCCCAATCATTACCTTGTGGGAAGCACTCCTGGTAGGGATATCTTCAATCCACTTGGTAAATAAATCTGTAGCAGTCAGGATCCATCTGTGCTGCCCACTGGAAGCAGGGTGAATTTATCCAATGAAGTCTAGGCCCCATTGTTGGAAAGATCCTGAAACCACCATTGGATTTAACGGCAGAGACTTGAGCTACTTCTTTCCTGCAAATTTTTGACATTTGATGCAGGCTCTGACCTTTCTGTAGACGTCAGTGAACATAGTAGGCCAGTAGTATCCAGCCCTGAGGATTTTGTAGGTTGTGGTTTTCCAGAAATGGTGCCCTCCGCATAGGCCACTGTGAAATTCAGCCATGATCCTGTCGGCCTCTTGTGGATCCATGCATTTCAGAAGCACCCCTAGGGGGTCTTTCCAGTATAAAATTTGATCGATAAGGCAGTATCTGACTGCCTTGAGCTTCAGAGCTCTTGCTTTGTTTCTTTGCAGGCCATCTGGAGGCCGCAACTCTTGCAGAAAGAATATGACATCCTTATACCAAGGACATCGAGCCAATGTGGGCTCCTTTTGAGGGTCTCTTTCAGACATTTGACCCTGCTGAATTCCTGAGCATTCATTGATGAAACTTATCCCCAAATCTTGGCAATTGGCTTCAGCCAACAGCTTGGCTAAGCCCTAAACTTTGATCAATTTGGTAGGCTTTATTTCCAGGTCAAATTCCAGAATCTTGGCTATCCACTTACTCCTTCTCCTGTCTATGTCAGGCTGGATAAGAATGTCTTTAACAACAGCCGAGGGGACATACGCGATGATTTTTTACTGCAAGACGTAGGTTCTAAAAGCTTTGAGAGCTTTTACTAGAGCATAGGTCTGCTTCTCCATAGTGTCATACCTAACTTCGACATCCCTCAATGCTCAACTGAAATAGGAAATAGCCTGCTTTAGCCCATCCTTATTTATCTGTAATAAAACAGCGGCTACCGTGTCAGGTGAAGCAAAGGAGAAAATAAGGAAATCCTTTGAGTAATCGAGACTCATAAGCACCGGGGCTTCAGATAGGGCCTTCTTTATCTTCTCAAAGGAATGTCATGATTCAGAAGTCCACCTCACTTCATTTCCTTTCCTTAGCATGGTTGTTATAAGTTTTACCTCCTCAACAAAGTTAGGCACAAACCTCCTCAGAAAATTAATCTTACCAAGGAAGGATTGTACCTCCTTCTTGGACCTCGGGATTGATAAGGCTTGTATTGCCTCAAATCGACTAGGGTCAATCCTGACTCCTTCTGCTGATACTATGTGGCCTAGTAACTTCCCCTCCTGCATGGTGAACAGAGATTTCTTGGGATTTAATGAAATGCCAAAACTTCTGCATTTTAGGAAAACCTTCCTGAGATGACAACAGTGTTCTCTATCGTATTTTGAAAACAATGTAATATCATCCAGGTAGATGACCACAAATCTATCCTTTTCCCCAATGAAAGCTATGTCCATGGCACGCTGGAACGTTGCCCCTGCATTCATCAATCCAAAAGGCATCTTGGCATACATGAATATGCCCCATGGAGTGGTAAATGTTGTCTTTTCCCTGTCCTCAAGTAGAACGGAGACTTGATTGTAGCCAGAGAAACCATCAATCATGGACATCCTAGATGCTCCTGTTATCCTCTGCAGTATATGTTCCATTTTTGGTAAGGGGTAATTGTCCTTTCGTGAGCTCCTATTCAGGTTTCTGAAGTCTACACAGAGTTTGATTTCTCCATTCTTTTTCCTTACTGGTACCAAGTTGGCCACCCACTCCAAATATCTCAGTGGTACGATGATCTGAGCTTGAAGAAGATTCTTCACCTCCCTCTCCATGATAGGCAGCAGCATAGGATTGATCTATCTCATCTTCTTTCTAAATGGCTTTGCCTCCCCTTTCAACGGGATTTTATGCTCGATGACAGAAGTGTCATATGTTTTGAGGTCTTCGTAGGTCCAAGCGAAAACATCAGCAAACTCCCTCAAGAGTCCAATGTATTCGGACCTTTGCTCCTTTGTCAGGCTCCTTGACAATTTGACAAACTTGGGCTCACTCTCGGTGCCAATGTTGCACTGAACAGTACCAGCATCATCATCCGAGATTTCTCCCTTTAACAAAACATCATTTTTATCAAAAATCCTTTCCAAAGGAACCAGTCCCCTTAGAATGTGGTTGTTGGGGAGCTGTACAATGTCATGCTTTGCTATTTTACTCAGAAAATTACTCCCATCAAGATTTTCTTCAGAGACAGAGTCTTGGTTGATATGCATCTCTGAAAATTCTTCGACAGTCTCCAAGAACTTCTTGATCTTGAGATCATCCTCGAATACCTTCCAATGTTTGATGTTGTCAGGTATGGAGGGCCTGTATTTTACTTCTACATCATATCTGAATTTGGGCGGCAAGGGTACTTTGAAGTTGCTTGCTGATGTAGCCAAGGAATCTTCCATTGTGTTCTCCTCTCTTGGGATGAAAGAAATGTTAAACGCTAAGAAGAAACTGTCAATTAGGTCCCATGCCTCATTTCTGTAACTCCTGAGTCAAGGATACTTTGCCTGATATGCACTTCTGATCTGTTGGACCACCAACTCTACATCTCCAAACACTGCTACTTCCTGAATTCCCATTTCCCTTGCGGCTCTTAATCCTAGGATAAGAGCTTCATACTCTGCCACATTGTTGGTAGCTTCAAATTATAATTTGTATGACAGAGATATGGTTTCCTGAGCAGGTGACACAAAAACCACCCCAACTCCAGCGTCTTCCCTGGAAGAGGCTCCATCAAAGAACATTTTCCAGACGGGGGTGATGGAGGGAGGAAATTTAGGGGAAATGGTGGGCTGCTTTCTGAGTTTAAGAGGAGGTTCGGGAGCATTGGTGAGTTGTAGCACACTGGAACCTAAATCAGTGTCTAAGGCGAAAATGGGATGGTTGGTAGGGTTGGCCTCATCACTGATTATATAGTCCATTTGGGCTTCCCTGTACAGTCTTCTATGCTCTCCTCCAAACACTGGGATAGTAGCATATGTGAGGTCCATCTGCAAGGTTCCCCCCAATATTTTTATCCAATATCTTGATAACAACATACCGAACTTGGGGGGGACATCGACCACTACAATATCCATGACCACGCTTTTCATGGGCAACTGAAACAAGGTCACGACCAGGTCTTTGATAACTCCTAGACACTGAACTTTTTTGGAGTCAAAGGAATAGAGGTCATGATAGGCTTCGGTGACTTCTAGCCCTAACTCTTCCATGACATTTTTGGGCATAAGGTTGTGAGAAGCCCCCAAATCCATTAAGTAGTTGTGCAGTACCTTGTCATGTATGTTCAATGAAGTGTAGAAGGGAGGGGATGAGTCATTCATGTCTTCTACCATAGGACCTAGAATAACTGCAGGCTTTTCATCTTGCAAATTGATGGAGTTTGTGAGAAGGCATGAGGTATCAGACTGTAAAATCTCAAAGAATTGTTTCTTGAACCCGTCATGTTTAATCAATTCAGCCAGGGGCACAGGGATTTTGATCTTTTGAATCTCATGCTAGAAATTAAAAGAGGATGTAAGCTTGGGGATTTCTCTTATTTCAGTAACATGACTCTGGATAATGGGAGAGAGGGGTTGGGTCTTGTTAACTCTATGACTGTCTACTACTTCATTAGCAGGCTTCTCTGTTCTAGTGGAATTCTCAAGAACATCAGGTGCTACTGTCTTTTTCTTAGACCTCAGATCATATCTACCTTGGTTGCCACTAGCCTCGTCACCCTTGCTCAGTTCATTTAGTTGATTGTCCATGAGAGACTCCTCATATGCTAATTGGGTGAGATGAGGAAAAGGAGGAGTGTCCCCGAAGCAATGGATTTCAGGATCAAGCTCATTTGTTTCCCCTTCTTCCTCCTCAGCCACAAAATTGTTTTGAAAAGGAGCCTGAATTTTCTGGTCTTCTCTGTCTCTTCCCCTCTATCTTTGCACAGTCGGGGAAGTAATGTTGTTTGGCCTCCTAAAACCTCCTTTGTTTTCGGCGTTTTGAGGGCCCTTGTATGCTTGTCTCCCCTCAACCCTCATTCTCTCCATCTCTATAGACAGAGACTTCAACATCCTGGTCAGTTCATCCACTTGAGGGTGGGGCACCGATGGTTCAGAAGTTGAGGTTTCCGACCTTCCCTTTCTTCTTTCTGCGTCAGCCTTGTTCCTCAGTCTGTCAGCTGTTAATACATTGGATTTCACTTCTATGGCCGCATATTTCATTTGAGCTAAGGAGGTGTCTCTTCTTTCTCTCAACAAAAGACAGAAATCAGGGCCAAACACACTAGCATAAGAAATTTTGGTCGAGGCTTCTGAGGGTCTTATTTCGGCAGGAATTTTATTATACATCTTATTAAATATTTTGGAGAAGTCAGAGACAGACTCTCCTTCCATTTTCTTCAAAGAACCAAACTCTGTCATGTAATACATGAAATCCTTCCTATCGCCCCACTTCCTCAAGAAAGCACTATCCAGGGCTTCGATCCCAGCAATAGATCCGAGGGCCAATTGTCTAAACCATTTCCACACCTTGCCATCCAGGCTCTGGATGAAGACTCTCATCCAGACATCTTCATTTTTAATGTTCAGGTTGTCTGCATAACTGTAGAAAGCAGCCAGGTTCTCTTCCACAGTTATGTCTCCTTCCCCAGTAAACTTGGGAATATACTTCAAGTAGTCTCCAGCAGAGAGAGGATTCATAGGATAGGGTAGGATTAAGGGAGCATATCTGGAAGTGAATATGGCATCCATTCTATTCAGAGAGGGATTATCACCAGCCATAGGAATATTAGGTGGAGGAGAGCTTGGAGGAGAAGGAGTTCATGAAGGGGCTACTGGGAATGAGTCTCGAAGTGGAGTGGGAAACAAGAGGGGATTTAAGGAGAAGGCTAACGAGCTCAAGTCAGCAGGTGCTCCTCTTTGCATAGGAGTAGTAAAGATAGGAGTGGGGAAATCTTTTGTAGTCCTAGGTCTACACCAAGGTACATCTTCAGAGGAGAGGGGAGTGACAAGGATTTCTCCCTCCAATCCCAGACTAGGAGGGAAAAACTCAGTAGGAACACTCCTGAAGTTTAGGAAATGTGAAACCTCAGAAAGAGGTCTATTAAGAAACTGAGGAGGAGAAAATGGAGTTCTTACAGAAGGATATGGAGGATTACCTAGTTCAATGGTGGAAGCTTCTTCTTCAAGGGCCTTTCCTTTCCTGAGAACCACCTCTGGATCAGCTTCAGGTGTAGCTAGAGGCAGCTGTGGATGAGACCGCGTGTGTCTACCTCTGAAAGCCACAATTAATGCGGTAGGTTCACCACAGTGGAGTTGTCACAATGGAGTTTCCAGGTGCACAGTAGAAATCTTCAAAGGCTCTGATATCTGATGCACCTTCAGAATCAGAGGCTCAATGTCGTTCAATCCCGGGGAAAATTTTCAACTTCGTCCCCGGCAACGAAGCCTGAAATGTTAGCGTCAGAAGTCACTCCTGGATTGCTTGCAGGAGCAGAGCCCAACGCCCATCAGTTTTATGTCACGATTTGTTTAATGGGGTGATCGGATGGGTAAAGACTCAATAAAATATAGCTTTAACTCAGGGAACCGGGCCTGGTAAGTAGAAAGCAAGGGAGGTCTTAATCCAACTTCTGTCAATAAATGGATTAAAGGGTGGTAGACGGAAGACTTGTGAGAAGGGAGAGCAAGACTGCCTCGGGCGACAGGCCTTCGGAGGCTTGAGGGTGAAAAACTCAGAAGCCAAGATCCTCTTGGTCCATAGCTTTAAGGAGCTAAGGGGTGACTCGACTGAATCCGTCAATTCCAAGTCATTTCAGCGCTGAGAAAATCATAGGAACTGATTAGAAACAATGCAAATATTACAGTGATCCAACCTACATCATCCTATACTAGCTACAACTCTACTGGATCCTCCAATTCTGAGTTGTTCTAACACAGTAAACAAAGAGATGGAAAAGAAGCTAACATCCATAAAGTAAGAAGTCTCAAATTCCTTGTACATTAATCAGAGTGACCAGCGCTTCATCAAAACTTTACAATCGGGAGCCTTGCTCAACCATTGATACCTTCAAAAATGCCAAAACTAAGTACATATACTTGGGTAGATTTTCCCAATAGAGGCACGCTCGCCCTCCAAGGTGTAGCGTCTCTTCCATCAATCTTCAGGCGGAAGTCCTGCGTCAAACGTCTCCTTAACTTCGTATGGATTTTGTAGGGGAGGTAGCTAAAATATTAAAGGCCAAAATGGCGTGTGCAGACTTCTCTGTCTAGTCAAGGACTTCATCATGGCTTCTTTGGAAAACTCAGTACACAGAGCTCCTTCGAGCAGACCGCTTGCCAGACCCTCCATACCTCACACTCAATGAATGAAAGGAGGTTTCAACCACCCGTTCTTGCCTTCATTTACTCCAGGCGGAAACTAGGAGTGAAATCATATCCGATGGCACCTAGAAATCGTGATGATCCTTTCGGCGACTGGATTTGACGCTTTTGGCCCCTTTTGCTTAGCTCTTTTATTTCCCAAGTGACTAGAGACCGTGACACTGCTTTTATTCTCATAGGCACTTTCGGCGTTCGCGAATAGGAAGGAGCTGATCCTTGCATATTATAGTCATGATGGGAAAAATGTCGAGATGGCTCAATTTGGTGCCACACGTCCTTCAAATCTAACGGTCCTAAACTCACCCGACGCTGCTGTGGGCCCCAGGTCCTAGACGCTCTCGTTACTTCGCGCATCGGGGATATGAGGGAGCTGCTCGTTGTGCTTCGAAACTACAATGGGCGAGAAGGTAGGGAGCCTCATCGCGCGTCAGGTGTCCGTTTCAAATGGACGGATGAGACTTCCCCTTGATACTGTAGGCCTGACTTTGGGTGCTATCGACACTTCGGGGTTCGGGGTTTCGAGATGTATAACGACATAAAACCTTCACACTTTGAACTCGCGACTACCGAAAAGCCGACATGACCAGATCCTGTGCCACGCGTCCTTTGGGATGAACGGCTGCCATCCATTCCTGCACAAAATATGGGTGCTATCCATTGCGCTAGCCTTGACACAACTTCGCTAACCGCGATTTCCCGCCAACCGTTGATCTGTCCCTTTGGATGAATCCTGATCGTCAAAATCAGACTGCTCGCTCGCATGATTTGAGCCCGAAATAGATTTCTTTTGTGAGCTACGCTTGGCGCTCATCGTGCCACTTGCAGACCTGATCAATATTGTGCTTTGGATGAGTAATGTTACTAACAACACCAAGAAAGTATTTATGCAAATTCAAATTCTATCCAATCACAAACTCAACTTATGCATTATTTTGCGCTCTGATACCATGTAGAAATTTCAATACAAATTATGTATTTCCTGGATTCTCCTGATCTAAAAATTATATGCCACTGTTAAATACATAATCGCTTCTACAAATATTCTGTGGAATTCAAAACACGATCGCCAATTGCAATATCAAGAAGAAAGATTAATCGCACATAACACAGGTGTTTTTCCGGGAAAGCATAAAGATAAAAACCACACTATAATATATTATGTATATCATGGATCATGAAACAATATCATACAAAACTCTAATCCAAGAGCTCTCAGTACAATACAATCATCTCACACTATCATGCAAAAATCAACAAATACATGTGCCAATTCTCTGCCTCGAGACAACCTGCCTCCTCTGCACAATCCCTGCAATGAAAAACCTGCAAATGAATTTGAATGCCTCTTGCCTCGGCTGCACATTTCTCATGGGAACATCCATTGTGTGTGTGATTGCATCAGTGCACTTGACTAAAATCACAACTGATATCCAAACTGTCCCTTTCACCTGTTATCTCAATTGGATCTCCACTGGATCTGACATGCATGTAGTTAACAGTGGTAAATATTCAGTTGCATGTTGTTGGAAAGTCAACAAGAAATGTGTGTCTAATTTATTTTTCCCTTAAAT
>SNQJ01S0231974.1:0-14156 GCA_010110895.2 Picea sitchensis
TAGTTTCACCTGAGTGTGCAAGACTCTTGACAGATTAAGTATGTCGATGGAATCGATGGACCTCCTTGGACTCTGGATCGAGTTAGGGAGTGGAACGTATATGGTTTGAGTATTTCTGTTATTGCATATGTGACATATGAGTGGCATTTTATGATGTTTTTTATGGATCGCTGAGATGTTTCGTTGATGGATGCAGAATGACGATTGCTTGCTAATCAGACTCACATTTGGAGTAAAGGGGTCATGCACGAAAACCAAAGATATTGAGGGAGAGTTGTGGCAGCATCCCTGCAGCAACCTACTAGCACTCACGTCGTGGCTCGAACTGTAGGTTAACGATTACCTAGTTTGAGAGATCCACGATGTCGTGAGGGAAGAACGAGACAGTCGCTCACGAAGAATCTAAGGGGCGCGCAATAAGGCAACGTCCTTATTCCTTAGAGGCCCTTAGTCTCCCACAAGGTCGCCTGATAGAGTATTGACTCCAAGGGTTGGACATCTACCAAAATCAGTCAAAAGACGAGTGGCACCCTTGGAGCACGTAGTGCATCTTGAAGGGCACGTCACATAAATGAACTTGAATGAAGGCGACTGACACCCTTGGAGCATGTAGTGCGTCTTGAAGGGCATGTCATGGTTTTTAACACTGGTGAGTCAATGAACATAGGTACCTAGAAAAAAATGTCTCATTTTGACCTGGTCAGCCTTAAAATAAATGTTGCATGAGTAAAGTTTAATAATTATAAATTTTCCCTTTAAAAAAAACAATTTTGCTAAGCCTAGTTGAAATTAGAGAATAGGTATAATTGGGGTTTAATGACTAAAACTAATTAATCAATTAATAAAGGGGGGGATGAATAAAAGTCAAATTTAAAAATTAAAGGAGAAATAATTTATCCAAAAACATTTAATTGTTAGTTATGTGCAAAACTTTATAATTTAGAACTTAGACCAAAAAGGGGAAACTTAAATACACAAGGAATGTGGAACGTAGAAGGGAATCTAGTCTAGAGAACTTTCCAAATTTGAACTCAACTAAGATTTAACAAAGGCGTCAGTCATAAAGGGAATGTGAGGGAACAAAGGGACATTGCGGAGCATTTTTACGAATGCTTTTAGGTGGGTCAAAGAAATTGGAAAATTAATTAATTAATTAAATGAATTTCTGGTGCAACTAAGGGATCGGGTGACAAGTGTACGGGGGAGAAGTTTTCCTAATTAACTTTAAATAAAACAAATTTAATGTGCAAATGGAAGTGTCACTAAGAGGAACTCTATAAAACAAATGGGGGAGAAAGGATATGGATCACGACTGGTATGTGTAAGGTTATGTTGCCAGATTTTTCTTGACTGATTTTACTTATGGGAGTTGGGATACCCAACTCGGATAGAGAGTGGTAGATCGACCTTGCGAGGTGAGATGGGAGATAGCTTGTTATGTTTCTAGTTGTTTGTGGCCCATTTGTGGCTCGAGGGGCTAAGGTGGAAAGAGAGTACCCGTAGCGTTGGATGGGAGGTACCGGTGAAGTCTCAACGATTAGCAAGCGAGAGGTCGGAAGGAGCGTCTTGTGGAAGAACATATTTGACTCCGTTGTCTTCGAATATGGTATTTTGAGAATTAAAAATTGTATTGAATTTAATTGTATAATGTAGCCTTATGATCTCGCGCAACAGTATTGTAATTTCTATGACTGAATCAATATGTTATGTGAGTCTATGTGAGATCTATGTAATGAATGTGGCCTTAGAATCCCGCATAAACTATTGTAGTTTTTTAATTATGCTGTCATCTGTGATGGATTTCAATTCTTGAATTCACAAGTCTCCTTGATGGTTTAGTAGACGTGGTGAAGTTCTGGCATTGTTGTGTTTTACTTAATTAAACATAGTAGAAAATTTTCATTTGTTATCCTTCAGTTTACCCCTAGTGAATTTCTTTGTATATGCTCCATTGATATATATATGCTCATGATACATCAGTGTGTAGAACTGGCTATTTCTATTAGATTAGTGGACCTTCTTGGAATCCTTAAATTCAAGAGTGCTACCTTGAGACGCAGCTACCTCGGTAACAACAACATGAACTATCGTCTAGATTTTTGGTTCCATCTCCATCCAAGGTTGTTGTAAACATATGCAACCAAGCCATCTCCTCTCAATGATGTTAATTCTCGGAATTCCTCCATGTCTCTTCGCTGAAACAAAAATTATTATTAGAATGCAATGAACCATTACTACAACAAGGATTTTAATTCTCATAATTCCTCCTTGTATCTTCGATGCAACCAAAAATTATTATTAGAGTACAATGAATCATTACTGCAACAGTGATTTAATTCTCAGAATTTCTCCCTGTCTCTTCGCCACAACCAAAAATTATTATTAGAATGCAATAAACCATTACTACAACATGGATTTTATATTCTCAGAATTTCTCCCTGTCTCTTCTTTGCAACCAAAAATTGTTTTTAGAGTGCAATGAATCATTACCGCAGCAATGATTTAATTCTAAAAATTCCTCCCTGTCTCTTCGCTGCAACAAAAAATATTATTATAATACAATGAACCATTACTGCAACAACGATTTTCATTCTTAGAATTCCTCCTTGTCTCTTCACTGCAACCAAAAATTATTATTAGAGTGAAATGAATCATTATTGCAACAGTGATTTAATTCTCAGAATTCCTCCCCATCTCTTCACTGCAACCAAAAATTATTATTAGAATGTAATGAACCATTACTACAACAACGCTTTTTAATTCTCAAAATTCCTCCCTGTCTCTTCGTTGCAACCAAAAATTAATATTAGAATGCAATGGTTATTTTCTTCCACAACAAATTTAATTTTTTATTGCATCCAAGTTATTCTTCTACGGTGAATTTAGTATCAAATGCAACCCAATCTATTCCTGCAACAACAAATTTTCTTTCAGATGCATATGAATTGTCATCATTTTAGAACGTGTGAATGCTTCACGACCACTGCAGAAAGGGTGAGAAGATTATACGCATGCCTTCTCTAAGCCCACGATCATTAAGGGGGGTTGTACGCAGGTCCTAAGAGTCACAACGTCTTGTGAGTGGTGTCAGGAGGGGAGCAGTCAAGGGCGGACGCGTGTCGGTAGTAATTCTAGACACCACCTTTTTTGTTGGGAATTACCCCGATTACCCTTCTTCGAAAACTAGATTTATTTGAACCCTCAGAGGCATTGAACGATTTTCCCAAGGCACAGGATTCAATTACCTTTATTCAAGCTTATTTTTCTCCCAGAAGATCCTTAATCTCATTCTGCGTTTGGGGAGTTTTTCCACAGTATCTTGTCTTTATATTATCAAAGAGAATAACTGATAGGACACATGTGCTCTTGGTTCGAAAAGAGGCAGGGTTGATACACCCACCCTTGGAACAGAGGCGTTGTTCCAGAATGATATAGGTAATAGAATACGTTAGAATTTGAGGAAGTGGTTCAATCCTCGCAAATGGGATGCCATCAAGTGAGGAGCGAAGAGTCGATCTAGTTGAAGGATTCAATTGTGCATACTCTTGATGGAATGGTAGAATGATTGTATGGTACTGGATTCTCATGTTGCCTCTACTAGGAAGGGAGAAATGTAAGGATCTGTGTTTCCATAAAGGCAGTCTTATCGACTTAGGTTAAGATGAATGTTGGGGCTTTAGACAAGGTTCATCCTAAGTGTGGTCTCTCTAGAGAGACTTCTTCATCCTTGAACCATGGGTTATGTTGAGGAGAGAATTGAGATTGACAAGGGTTATATATCTCCTAGTTGTAACAAACCAAGAAAATTCGTTTGTTAAGTTTTAAAGTTAAATTCCCTAAAGGATACTAGTAGTAGCAAAGCCCTTAGGTAACACCTAGGAATTTGATCTTGTCTGAGCCTCACCATTGGACTTTTATTCCTGTAATAAAATCTTATACTTTCTCTTAAGAGGTTGATTTTTGACTTCTCATTTGGGATGGAAGTTGATATTGAATTTCTCTGGATTACAAGGCTTAAAATACTTGGCATCAGAGCTTGGACTAGATGGAACTGACCTTAATTTTAATAACAACTTTTAGAATAGATTATTTCAGACACTGGCATTTCTTGTTCTCTTGTGATGTTTACGACGTCTTGAATTTTATACTTGGTAAATTTGCTCTCATTATTGTGTGAATGAATGAATGGATAGTAGATTATAATTGTACCCCTCAAAAAAGGGTTGTTTGTGATTGTAGTGGTTTTTGTTGAAATGCTTCATAGGAAATTTGTGCCAATTAAATTAAAATATGATATGTACATGAACCATTGTTGGGATGCTTCATTGGCAGTATTTGCATCGTGAAAATAAATGGATTACTTCTCTTGCACGGTGAAATTTTAATGTGATTTAAGACTAGTTTGTGATTAGACATCTCGCGTGAAATGAAATTTAATGACAGATCATTGCATTATGTAATTGATGTGTCCACAATGTAGACTATTTATTCTAATGTTTTAATTTTTAACACATCCTTAAAAGAAAAAAAATTGACTTGTTGTATGTTGCTTGGTTCAAGTTCGTTACATAAACAATATCTATAAATAATAAAGAAGACAAATAATTCAAACTTCAATCATACTGAAACAACAATATTCAATAATATTCAAGCTAAGCTAACAATCTAACTAAACTAAATGATTTTGAATGTAATTTATGACAACAGTTATTCAAATGATCAAATCATTTAAACTAAACAGTTACAATTAAAAATTTACATTCAAACAAACCATACAAAAAAATTATGACAAAATACAATGACTAAGCTATCATGATCATGAGCATAGTTGCAATCGAATGGTTGAATCCTCTCCTTCAAATATTAGTTAGATTGTCCACTTGTAAAAGAAATTCTTGGACAGACAATGTTGCACTTCAAGTCCAACAAAATTATGGTGAAAAATTTCAACAAAATAGAGTAGAGTTAATACAGATAAGGAAAGGAAAAAACTTTGAGATCAATCATTTATAGAGAATAATAATGTATTGTTTCAATTAACGAAACACATTTCATTAAAAAGAAATAATTAAACACATTATAATTTGCATAAGAAAAATCTAGTACATTTTACACATGCATTTATCTATCAATCACAAAAAGAATTGATAACTTGGTAAGATAAAACATCGACAAAAGCCAAGGTTTCATTTTACAAAGCTATGATAGGAAGAAAATGAACACATAAATGAAAACAAATGATATTATATTTTAAAAAAACTCCAAAATTACTCACAGAACAAACGTCTGAAGCAAAATGAGGTTCACTGTCTTCCCATTACAATCCCAAGTCCATTCACTATTCCATGTTCGACCTTGTTTCTTCCAGAGCTCTAATCTTCTTTTTGTAAGCCCAGACTACATAAACTAATTTAATTTAACTAATTTCATGCTAAACATAAATCTATGATATCGTTGGGTCGTTCAAACAAAATCCAAATTAAAGGCTGACTGTAACAGAAAATATGGAAAATTGCATGTCAAAGATGTGTCTGTATCTCCCAAACTCTATTGTTTCTGGAGAAAATCCTCGCCATTAAGGTAAATCGCTCTGTTCTGCAGGTAGGTTTTCGAGTGTTTCCATAAATTCATTATCATTTGCTCAGAAATGAAGATTTGATTTTCCTCTTGAGAAGTGAAACATTTTTTTATTTTTTTCATTTCATTCCTTTAGAAATTATTCTTCCAAAATGAACAATTCCAACTCTCTTTCATGATCTATGAGATCATATAAACAAAACAATCAAAACAATTATTAATAATAGCAAAAAAAAACAAACAAATAATTTAAAGGCATATTCATGCTAAAAAAATCAAACCCTAATGTAATAAAACAATACAAAAAATATTTAATTATTAATGTAATAAAACAATACAAAAAATAAAAATATAAACAAATGCAAAAAAATGAATTGTTAAATCAGTCCACTTGGACCACTTGTTTTATTAGATGCATGCCTTAAAGATACTGTACCTTGTAATCAATTCACTTTATTAATTGCAAAGAAATTTGCTTATTAATTGCAAAGAAATTTGCATAATGACCAAGTAATAACAATAGTGACTTGAACACCATGACATGATAGTAACTAGAACGAACTTTTATAGTAATGACCTTTGTAATGTCATGTAATTCAAATGAAAGGTCCAAATACATCAAGAAAATTTAACCATTATTCATAGTTTTAAAGTCATTAGGACTAAGACTAAAGAAAGTCGTGTCTTGATTATTCATCTAAAGCTAGTTCTCTAGCTCAATGAGATCATTTCTTTTTGAAATATTATCAAATAATATTAAGAAAACAAGAAAAAATGTATAAAAATAATAATAAATTTATTCTTGGATTCCATTGTCAAATCATGATGATAACCACAATTTTCATTCATTAAACCACCTGAAAATAAAAAAACATATTATGAAATCATTTACTAGTCATTAAAAGGTATCATGTTGAAAATAGAGAAATTTAAAATGAAAAATAACTAAATGAGAAACCAATGTTAAAGTCAAGTTGCTTTGAATTTTCATGTTAAAAATGGAAAAATTTAAAATGAAAAATAATTGAATGAAGAAAATAGTATGCTAATTCAATAGTTAGCATATTCAATGTAATAAACAGATACGTCACAAAATACTCATATAATTCAAAGCAAACCACTCATATCAGCCATCGCACCTAAGTAATCCATAAAATCATTTCTCCCATCAAATAAGATAGAGTCAAATGTTAATTCAAGACGGAGTGTTGTTACCAACAATATCTTGAAACTTGAATAAGGAGAACTCTAACTTCACTATTATTAGAAGCTTTAAATCACCAAACTCTAAATATTTATTTAAAAACATGGAATAGAATATTTTTATAAGTCATAACCAGAAACACTTAAAAAATGTTACAACATAAGGTAAGGTGGTGCTGGGATCTATAAGCTCCTTGGATGACGTTAGGCTGTTTGAATGCATGTTGAGACAGTGATTTCATTGAACATTCAGTTCACAGTTACTTCAGTTACTGCAAGTTACCATTGAGGATTCTGTTGTTCTTGAGTTCGGACACAATCCCCGCGGCTGTTCAATGTGCAAGTTCGGACTCAATCCCAGCTGTTCCATCAGTGTCTTATATTTACCGGCTATGTAAACTGCTTTGAGCAATTTACCTTCCTGGAAATCTTGTGCCCATTTAGTACAGTTATCCA
This sequence comes from Picea sitchensis, assembly GCA_010110895.2. Taxonomy (NCBI): domain Eukaryota; kingdom Viridiplantae; phylum Streptophyta; class Pinopsida; order Pinales; family Pinaceae; genus Picea; species Picea sitchensis. The sequence continues at coordinate 7,237 of SNQJ01S0231974.1, forward strand.
TTAATGTGCCCCCCACACTCTCTATGCAACCACCTATAATGTCTGCTAATACACTCTCTAATTCATTCACCAGATCCATAATATTCTCTGTTGAACCGCAATTTATACTATTGCATAATTTGCATAAGGCGTTCACCGCCCCTGCCTTCTTCCAATCCAGAGAATCTGCTCCATTTTCAATCACCTTAACTTTCCACATACTTTCTTCTGCAAGCTTTTTTATTATAGAACCTGCATCTTCCATGTATACTCCAGTTGTCTTTTTTATTATAGAACCTGCATCTTCCATGTATACTACACTTGTTGTAGTGTATGGACCATTCTCTGCAGTTTGATCCTGTAATGTTTTGAATACACTATCTGCGGCTTTACTCAGCAAGCTATCGGTTGCGGGATCTGAGTCGTCCACCATATCAACCAGTTCGGGATCTGGGATCATGATGCAGACGAACACAACGGCTGATGAGATGAAGATGAAGGAGGAAAATAGATGGCTTCAATACATCGACAAGACCTAGATGCCGATGCTTTTCGTCCTGTAATGTAACAGATTCACAGATTCTTCCTGCTTAAATTGCGATGAAGATGTCATGCTTTTATAAATAAAAAATAAATATATCCCATCGAGTTGACATCCATGCTCACAAAACAATATCTTTTTAAGGCCAACCCCACACTCAAATTTTCCAAAGGATTTCTCAACGCATATTTCGTCGGCGGTATTTGAAAATTAAAAGTGAAAGAAAATTCAAAATATTAAATTATAAGGACACGTATTTCCACAAATTTTCGTATTATAGTGAAGGATTTCTTTATGGCGAATGGTGTATGTTCACACTTAAGACCATTTGATTCGCTTGATTTTCCCATGAAATTAAAATTTGGGAATTTGGAATAAATTGGAATTTTGATTCGCTTGATTTTCCCATCAAATTAAAATTTGGGAATTTGGAATAAATTGGAATTTGGAATAAATTGGAATTTGGAATTTGGAAAATTTGGAATTTGGAAAATTTGGAATTTGGAAAATTTGGAAAATTTGGAAAATTTGGAAAATTTGGAATTTGGAAAATTTGGAAAATTTGGAATTTGGAAAATTTGGAAAATTTGGAATTTGGAAAATTTGGAATAAATTGGAATTTGGAAAATTTAAAGCGACATGTTGGGGAGTTGGAATCTTGTAAATATATTTATATGGGCCCTCCCCTGAAATTGAGGGGTTAAAAGTGGTAATCACAAATTAAAATCATGCACATGTTCTTTTTAAACTAGCTTTGAAGTCTTTGAACCACAACACAAACCTACCAAGTCATCCACCAATGAAGATTTAAAGAAAAGCATGCATGTTTTAACAAATGACACATTACTAATGTCTGGGAATTCATAGGCATGCATTGGTTCTTATGTGTATCAATTAAAAAAAGGGTTGTGGCTTTTATGTTGTTTCAACACCGCACAATGCATTCTAGAGGAGAAGAGGAGCACTTTGAGCATTTAGAGTAGTGGATCTAACTATGATGAGGATGAGAAAGGTTGTCATTGCTTCCAAAAATTTTAGAGACATTTTTTCCCTCATTCTTTCAAATATAAGGTAGTTTTTTTTTGTCTAACTGTTATGTCTACACTTATTAAATGCCATGAATTCAGAAAAGAAATAAAAATGTTCTATTCTTGTTCAATTGCACCCTATAAATTATATTGAAATGGATAATATGTATAATAAAAAACAAAACCCACCACCAAGAACTAAAGAAGTTCTCAACCCTAATCCCCAACCACCAAGTCGAGATGAAAACACTGACATTGGCATTGACATTAAAACAACGACAAACCTAATTGGCTATCTTAGATATACTAGAGAGATAGCATGCCTTTCCCTTGTTACCTCCCTTGAGACAATTGTATCTTCCATTACCCATGTTCGAGGTAAATTATATGATATTTTTTAATGCTATAGGACATGTTTAGATAGGAACCACATGAAATATCTACAAAAATACTACATTATAGGGTTGTAGTGTCATAATTAGCATAATCTCCCAATGCAATTTTCCAAGGAATTTTTTTTAGTTTGGACTATGCAAAATACGATGCTAAGGGATGTGTCACTATTTATGTCATACTTGTGTCAATTGTACATCATATTTGTCAACACGCGATGTATAGTGTCATGTTTTCATTGTCAAGTGTCAACTATTATTGCATAAAACACAAAGCGTCATGTTTTTGTCATTTATATGCATTAGCTATTATTGAACAAATCACATAAGGTGTCATGTTTGCATTGCATTTGTTTTGGAAGCATATGTGTTGCACCATCTTGGTATCATCGTGCATCAATAGTTTCGTAGTGGGCGTCATAACTGAGTCAAATAAGGGTTGTTATAGAGTCGGAAAATATAAAAAATTAGTCATTTTGAGTCATTTTTGCATCTCGTTAGCATCATTTTACATCACTTTTACATTTTGTTAGCACTCAATATGCATCATTATCATCAATTGTTGTGTCATATTAGCGTCGTGTTACATTTCTTGAGTGTTGTGTTAGTGTCATGTATGCATCATGACTATTTTTTAGTGTCGTATTAGAATATTTTTATCCTCATAATAGATACAATTTGTATCTTATCAATGTCAAAATCATGTTTTTTTAGCGTCGAAGTTGTATCATAATTATTATTAATGATTTGGTTTTTCTTATTTAACTATTAATTATTTATGTCAGGCCATGTATGGGCTAAGGAATAAGTAGCTTGACATTTGATTTGTGTCATTATCCCACTTCATGCATATATACAAGAGAAAGAGACATTTGGTTTCATCTTCCAAGAGGTCTGAATGCCTCTTCCTATTTGTTGGAACATCAAGAATTGATGGTTCATCGCACATCTCTTGGTTTCATTCGATCGAGAGGTCAACCTTTGTATGGATACACTCAGTTAGACGATCAACTAGCACATTACATCAGTCATTTGACTAGTCGACGTGCCTTTCAGTCTAGCAGTCGACCAACAGTTGAAGATAGTTGGGAAGTGGATCAACCAACCCAACAATCGACTATGAGTTGGATGCATACGTTGTCGGGTCTAGCATCCTTATCGAGTCGACTCGACAACGTAGATTTGGTAGATTCAATGCTAACAACCGATGGTTACATGTGGACAAGATCTTCCAACTTCTATGGTAATCGGTTAGATATTGAGGCTATAAAAAGAAAACTCCATGGGTCATTATCATCATGGCAATCAAAAAATCGAGATCCAATATGCACCGTGATATTATGATCGCATTGCTCTTTTCCTAACTGTTGTAACGATGTCTTTAGACACCACCTTCTATCTTCGAAATTTTATGTTCCTCTTTGATTATCTGCATTACTGTATTTTTTGTTTCATGTCATGTTCCACCCTATTCCCCAACATGGTACCAGAGAAGATGGTTTAAAACCTCAACCTGTTATCTATAAAACTTGTTGAGTCAAATTTGTTGTGGGATTGACTCTGGGATGGTGGTTTACCTATTGGAACCTATTGAAAAAGACCAGTTTCTGTCTAGATATCAAATATGGCTTCGAAGATTGATCCTATTGTTTTGAATGGATCAAATTATGCAGTATGGACACCAAATATGGAAACTGTTGCCGAAGGCCTATTTTGGGAGAAGAAAGTCTATTTTTGGCACATTCCTATTTTTGGAGACAAAGAGCTATTTTAGAGTGTGTGCCATAGGTGGAAGAAAAGCAACATGCAGAAAAAGGAAGAAAAGCAGCATGCAGAAGGAGGAAAAGTAGCATGCAAAAGGAGGAAAAGTAGTGTGGCACACATGAAGATAGAGCTAACCAAGTTAGGGTTAGGGTTTTGACAAAAATGTAATGGCTATACTACAATAAAGTAGTATAAATAAATACATAGGAGGTCTAGGTAGAGGTTGTTCATTGTTGATCAGTTGGTTATTCGTGTTTTAGGTGAAGAGATATAGTTTTTGAGTTGAGTAAGTTAGTTTTTTAGGGTTAGGTCACAGGATGTGGAGCCTGGTGTGATCTAGTCCTCCTTACAAAGGGTATTTACCCTCCTTTTGATTGTAATCCAAGAAGATGTAATGCACACAACGCAGATTTTTCATAAGAATAAATAAAAGATCAGAAGAAACATATCTTTGTGGATGTAGCCCTAGGGGGGGTGAACCATGGTAAATATAGTGTGTTAATGTGTTTGAATGGTTTCTTTGATGTTATGTTATGAATCAGTTACATAATGTATGGTAATCTAGCTAATCATATCTTGCATGCATAGCTAGATGAATGAAAAACTGTATTGATGCATGAGGAAAAGAATCAACAGACAGTCCCAATCCTTTCCTAGACTACAAACAACTGAGTATTGTAGACCCCAATAAATATATCTTAGGTGAGAGTACAATGTGCACTCTGTGCGCAACGTTTCCTTCTGGTTTACCAGGAGGGTCGGTAGTTTTAAGGGTTTTGTTGGAAACCTATTGAGAACAAAACTTGGTTCAACCCAAGCATCCAACTTGGCCTAAAGAGGAGGAGGCACATACGAAGAAGAGTGGGGTGCAACCCTCATAGGTGAAGAGAACTACAACAAAGGAGGAGGAAAAATGCAAGAATATGGAATACACTAAGAAGCCTTTGGTCATCGCCCTAACAGAGGACAATGTCGAGCTAGTGGTAGACAAAGTCCAGGACTGGGGGAAGATCTGGTCCACACAGCTGAGGTACAGAGGGAGGAGATCATGGCAAAGATAGTGGATGTACATGATACTCTCCTAAGGATGCATATTTTTTCACTGCAACAGGGTACAACACAGCAGCCAAAGATGACACAACAACCCCATGCGTAGAAGGAACAAGAGGAAACAATGGAGATAGTGGTGAAGGGCAGCGACACTTTCATGGTCACCCAGCAGATGTTGGGAGTTGATGAGGAGACAACGCGGAAACCATTTGGGGACATCAACCATCTTGAGTTGGTGATGGTGCAAATAACTACAAAGGAACTATACAGGATACAAGCAAGTGTTATGTAGGAAGCTCAATCTAGAGCCCGCAAATATGCCACCAACTTGGAAGTTGGTAGGGAGGTTACAGAGATGCTACAAATTACATGTCACTAGTTGACTCTAGAGAAGGAGGAGGAGAATAAATGAGAAGATAGATTGGAGAAGGGACTGGAAGCAATCAACAACAACATCCCAAACTGCGCGCAGGAGCAAAAGGACACACCTGAAGGGAAATTTCATAAGATTGCATAGGTCATGGAGTAGTAAAAAAAGGATATTATAGATCTCATAGAGAAACTGACTCCTTCTACACCTCTGGAAGTCAGAGAGAAAAGGGAACAAGAGGCTACTACGTACATCGACCGTATTGTGTAGGAAGCCAAGGCAGTGCAGGAACTATATGATAGAATTGCTCAAATATGGACCAACTTGGAAGACGATGATAAAATACAGCAGCTAGACCAGAAACAAGATAAGATAATGGACAAAATCCAGGAGTTAAGACAATATAAGAAGGAAATGGCCATCCTCGAGAGGATGAGGAGTGTGCATGATACGAATAACCTGCATGAAGAGTTCAAGGTTGCTTGGGCTGACAAACAAACAAGACAGGCTCAACTGGAGCCACTACAGTAGGACGTAGAGAGGATGATTGAATAATTGCAAGCAGAGAAAGGGGAAATAGATAAAATGCATGAAGAATGCAGACAAGCGCTAGCAGAGCACATTACAGTGAAGAGTGTGGAGAAGCTGGCAAAGCAGAGAACACAGATTTAGGAGAAAGTCAATCACTTTTCCAAAGTGTTTGATGAGTTGCAGCTTGCCATCTAGAGTGTGAGATAAGGCACAGTGGCTCGAGATGAGCCACATGCCAGTGTTGGGGGCCTGTTGGTGTAGGCCTATTTTGGGAGAAGAAAATCTATTTTGGGCGCAGGCCTATTTTTGGAGAGAAAGAGCTATTTTGGAGCGTGCGCCATAGGTGGCAGAAAAGAAGCATGCATAAAAGGAAGGAAAAGCAGCATGCAGAAGGAGGAAAAACAACATGGCGTGCATGCAGACAAACCTAACCATGTTGTGGTTGGGGTTTTGACAAAAATGTAATGGTTATAAGCTAATAGAGTAGTATAAATAAATACCTAGGAGGTCTAGGTAGAGGTTGTTGATTGTTGATCAGTTGGTTATTGGTGATTTAGGCGAAGAGCTATAGTTTTTGAGTTGAGTAAGCTAGGTTATGAGGGTTAGGTCACAATCTATGGATCCTGGTGTGATCTAGTCCAACTCACTGAGGGTATTTACCCTCCTTTTGATTGTAATCCAAGAAGATGTAATGCGCGCAATCCATATTTTGCAGAAGAATGAATAAAAGAGAAAAAGAGACAGATCTTTGTGGACGTATCCCCAGGGGGGGTGAACCACGGTAAATCTAGTGTGTTAATGTGTTTTAATGGTTTCTTTGATGTTATGTTATGAATCAATTATAGAATGAATGGTAACATAGATTGATCCAGGTGGATATTGGTGGCCACCCACCTATTCCACTTGGACCCCCACCATTGCTTCTTTCAATTTTTCAGTTTCCGCACAGTTTACTATTTTTAGCAGTTTTTTGGGTCATGAACTTCCGGAGCCGTTTTGAGGCCTTAAACGACATTTTTTTGGGAAAATGGAGAGAAACATGGATCATAGATCATGTTGCTCATCCAAAAGTTGTATTCCTTGGATAGATCTTTCTAACGAGGTATGGAACGCGTCAAACGAAGATTGTATGCCAAAGTTACGTCCCCGGGAAGTTGATGTACCAACTTACCCAAACGGGGCCCATAGTCTTGGCGTTTCATCTCCTAGGGTTAGGTCTTTGGATGTTTAGGGTTTTCCATTGTTTCTCAATAACAATAGGCCTT
>SNQJ01S0231978.1:0-14156 GCA_010110895.2 Picea sitchensis
TTACTTGTCTTTATGAGTTTGTGTTTGGATTTATAAATTGCGCAAATGTCTATCTAAAACATAATTGGCTAAAGCATCGGTTAATTTATTTAGATATCTAGGAATTTGTTGATATTCAATGTAATCAAAATTCCTTTCCAAGAGGCGAATTCTCAAGTATACACTTATTAGTGTAGGACTTCTGACGGAATAGATGTTGCTTAATTGCAACACCAAAAGTTGAGAATCAAGTCGTACAATTAGATGACAGATTCCAAGTTAAATGGCGTTAGTTAATAACTCAATGACCGCACTATATTCCACAATGTTATTAGTTGCATGACCAAGGAAAATACCATGTAGACTTATGGACTCATTCGTGGGTCCATAGATTTCCCATGCAGCGGAAACGAGATTTTTAGTACTGCAACTAGAATCATTAGCAAAGCCAATATAAGGTAGCGAGAACGCCGACATCTAGAATCCAAGCAGAAGGAAAGGTAAGAAGTTTGAGGGTAGAAAAAAAATGACAAAAAACACACTAGAGTATGATACATTAAAGTAAAAAGCACTCATGAAAAACATTTTAAGCATAGAACTTATTTAGGTAAAGCCCATTTCTAGGTTAACCCAAAGGAATTCCATCATAATCAACTAGCTTGTAAGCCCCTTTATCTAATACTTGTTTAACGATATAAGGACCATGCCACATGGGATCGGATTTACCTGCCCCCAACAAGTCATGATCTTGGTCATAAAGGAGAACCAAATCATCTTCATCAAAAAAATGAGGTTTAACATGTTTTTCATATTGATCCTTAACGCAGTTCTTCTGGGTTTCTATTACTAACGCAACATCATGATGAGTCTTGTCTAATTGCATTAGATACAAAAAATGTTCTTCTTCGGTTGTGGTGTTCGGAAGAAGTTCGACGGCTAGCTTCAGAGATAGAATTTCACATTCAATTTCCAATATGACTTCAATACCATACACTAATTGGAAAGGCATGAAACCCATAGTAGATTTCACTGATGTCCAATAGGCCCATAATTCTGAAAAAAACATTGTATGCCAATTTGGCTTATGAATCCCTACCATCCATCGGATCATAGTGGTTAAAACTTTGTTGATTTCTTCAACTTGGCCATTGGCCTATGGATAATAAGGGGTTGAGTTTTCATGCCATAAACCCAACTTATTGGTAAGATCAGACATCATAAAATTGTGAAATTGGGTTCCATGGTCAGTGACGATAGCTTGAGGGACACCAAACCTAGTGATGATGTGATTTAATATGAAAAGTGTTGCAATTTTCTCGGTGTTATAAAATGTAGGCATCGCCTCTGCCCACTTAGTGAAATAATCCAGAGCTATAATGATGTATCCATGCCCCCTGACTGAGTGAGGGTTACATGTCATGAATTCAATGCCCCATTTGAAAAATGTACCAACGAAAAATACAAGATGACATCGAATGTTATTATTATAGGTTTGAAAAGCATGGCATTTTTTAACTGCAAGAATGAAATCTTTGAAAAGCGAAGGCCAGAAGTAACTAGCTCATAGGATATTTTGGTTAGTCCATACCCAGACATATGATTGCCACATGCTCTAGAATGACAGTCATTTAGTGATTTCTTAGCTTCATCATATGTCAGGCATCATCGAAACACATAATCAATACTACGATGGTAAAGGGTATCACCAAGGATAATATATTGACGAACTTGATACCTAATATGACAATGATCTACATGAGATACTTTAGGTTGAAAATTTTCGGTTTGGAGATAAATGATGATGTCTCCATACCATATATCATTTGAACTGATCAGAAAGAGAGATTCATCAGGAAAATAATCTTCTGCCACATTTTCTGTATCAAAGGAGGGAAGGTCACATATCAACTCAACAAATACCAAATGTTTCTTTGACTTGGCTTTCTAAAACTCCAAATAAAACTCCTGGAGAATCACTATCCATTTGGAGTATTTTCTCCCTAGAAATTGTCGTCTAATAATATGTTTCATAGGGTTGCAATCATAAATAATCGTGGTTTTGCACAATAAGATATAGTGACGAAAATGTTTGACAACTTGAACATATTCCAAGGCCAATTTATCCACATTCATGCATTTGATTTCGGTGGTCATAAGACTCTGACTTAAATAGTAAATGACATGTTCGTTGTGAAAATCATCCTCTTGGACCAAAACCATGGCAATGGTGTGATCCAAAGCAACCAAATATAGGAAGTAATATCGATTATAATCTAGGGGAAATAATAGTGGTGTGTGGGTTGATGCAAGTTTCAAAGAATCAAATTCTTTGTTAGCGGTGTCATCCCACACAAAATCATGACCCTTCTTAAGAATTCAAGTGAAACCTTTAGTTAGTTCGACATAGTTAGGAATGAATCATCATAGAAATTTTTCCTTCCCTTGCAAACTTTAGAGTTGGCGTAAGGTAGAAGGAGGAGGCAAATTGATGATGGATTAAACCTTCAATGGATCAACTTTGATCCCATGCGTGGAAACAATAAAGCCTAGGAGTCATCTAGATCCCACACAGAAAATGCATTTGTGCAGATTCAATCATATACAGTAATACCAACACCAGAAGAAAATGGCTCATAAGTGTGTCGAGTGATCTTGATGATGCATGGAATGCGCCGGTAAATCATCAAGATAAGGTTGCACAATATGCTTGATATCGTGAAAGGCATAAGACATAGCTCTTTGAAAAGTTGCACCAACATTATTGAGACCGAAAGGGAGTTTACGGTATGTGAAGGTACCCCAAGGACAAATAAAGGTGGTTTTATGTTGATCTGTAGGTAAAATAATTATTTGATTATAGCCAGAAAATCCATCCATCAGAGAGAATATTTCACTTCCGGCACAATCATCGATGATCTAGTCGATAAAAGGGGTTGGATAATTATCCTTAGGACAAGCCTTGGTAATATCGTTATAATAAACACACACAGATCATTCCTTGTTTCTTCGTGACCGGAACAAGATTGGACACCCAATTAGTCAATGCTACAAGGTAGACAAAACCAACTTTAGGAAGTTTCTCAAATTCCAGTTTGATTGCAACAAATTTTCGTGGATGAACTGGGCGAAGTTGTTGTCGAATGAGCTTAGCGTTAGGGTATGTCTTAATTTCATGTACAAAGATATCTGGATCAATTCTAGGTATCTCTTCATAACTCCATGCAAATACATCACGAAATTCTTGGAAAAGGGCCTTGTAAGTTTGGATCTCAATGGGAGAACATGAGGCACCTATGTGAACATTTTCCAAAATTCTAGGCTTAATCAAAATATCCAGAAGGATGGTTGGTAAAATATTTCCCAAGTTTCCTTCATACAAAAAATCACGTGTTGGTTCAAAAACTGGAGGGAGATTAATAACTGTAGACGAATTTAAAATCCATTGATAACTCTCAATAGTCTCAAGATCGAGGAAGAGGATAGAACGATGATGCCCATCATCCCATGTTGTTTCTTCCATAGACATAACTTCCATGAGTGTTTCATCAATGTGAAATATCGTTTTAAATGGATCAGGGGACATATCAAAGAGAGAGTGAGGAGAAGGAGATATCGATTGAATAGCCTGATAAACCAATTCAACCAGACTTAGTGGCATTTGGTCACCATAACAAGGACATTCTTCCAAGCTAGGTACTATCCAAGGGTCATAGGACTCATGGATTTTGCCAACACTGGTTGAAATCATGTTAATAGAAGCGACAAGAGGAGGAGGAACATTGGGTGGTGGAATGGGGAAGGTTCCCATTAATGATGAATCTTTCAAAATACCCATACCTACATTCTCATAACCAGGAGGTGTTTTTGCTATGAATGGAACATTACTAGTGCATGAATCAGAACTAAAAAAGGTGAGTTGATCTATTGTAACAAATTTACCTTGGTGAGGTAAATCTATCACACGGAAAAGAGTAGAAACAACTATGCACATATCATCAATCCAACTATGACCAAGTAAGAGGTTGTAATCGAGAGGTGCATCGAACACTTCAACCTTGACAATAACTGATTTTACTTCTAACACAATAAATAATGCAGGAAGAACACCATAAGGTTTATACATGGTACCATTAAAATATTTTAACATGATATGTGACTCGACAAGGGAAGGAGAGCCAATGGATTTCCAACAACTGATGGACATGATGCAAGTCGAAGCCCCTTCATCAACAACTATTTGAAAAATATTATTGGTTTCCACAATTACTTGTATTTGAAAAGCTATTTAATAAGGGAGTCATGGAATGTGATCCTCCAAGTCAAAGATTATCAAATTCGTATTAGTAGGATTGATTCCACCAATATCCTTTAGCAATGCCTTCCGTTGAGTAGGAAACCTTTGAAGGACTTCGAGAGCCAACATCGTAGATGGCACCTGTGCAATATATTCTATAATACTGTAGTTTTGAGCTGCACTTGCATGTGGGTTAAATGAAGACTTATGGATAAATCCCTTAGGAGGCAGATGGATGAATGTATCAATATTAGGTCATTCAATATGAAGAGGACCATTGGGAGGTAGAGCCGATGGAGGAGGTTGATCATCCACTTTCTTTTTAGAAGGAGAAATATCTTTGGTTCGAGTAGCGACCGCAACTTCGTTTTTCTTAGAGTCGCTAGTACACATAAGCACATAAGAGTTGTTAGAGAGAGAAGGTTGGTAATGAATAACCATTTGGGCTTGCTGTTGAGAAGGAAAATGTTGTGAAAAAATGAAAGGTGTAGGGGGATTCCTAGTTCCTTGGAGGAATCGATTAACTTCTGCATGTCTCGGACAATCTTTCGTGTAATGTTCCTCACCAAAAATAAGGAAAGGATCACAAGGTTTTATGTTTTCTTTATCATCAGTAGGTTGAGTTTTTGGTTTATCTGGTTATTTATTATTAGTTTCATCCTATTTATTCTTATCGTTCCCTTTCTTATTATTTTGAGATTTACTAGTAGTCGTAGACTGGACCGTATTCACCTCAAAGGTTTTACCAGGAGGCCATTCAATGTTAGGTGGACTAGGTCCACTATATTATTAAATAAGGCCCACTATGGTAGTTAGATATAATAAATGGGTAGTTATATATAATAAATGTAAGAGGACTTCTTAGAAGGTTCTACGTCTAGAATTTTCCTCCTCTAGAATGTTCTTAGGTGATGGTAGCAATATATAAAGAGGTTCAAGCAATGTAAGGGGACATGAAGAGAATTATTGTATTGTAGTGGTGAGGCAAGTGAACAAGAGAGGATCCCTTCCATAATAGGATCCATTGTATGGTGTTTCCCTACCTCAAGGGTAGCTAGAGAGGTAGTAGTGGGGCCTTAGAGGGCCCATAGTGATAATAGTGGAGTCCATTCAATGTAAGGTGGACTAGGTCCACTATATTATTAAATAATTTCCACTATGGTAATTAGATATAATAAATGGGTAGTTAGATATAATAAACGTAAGAGGACTTCTTAGAAGGTTCTACTTCTAGAAGATTCCTCCTCTAGAATGTTCTTAGGTAATGGTAGCACTATATAAAGAGTTTCAAGAAATGTAAGGGGACATGAAGAGAATTATTGTGTTGGAGCGGTAGCTCAATAGGAGGATTGCCCCTCAAAGAGGAAAGTGAAAATGAGAGGATCCCTTCCATAATAGGATCCATTGTATGGTGTTTCCCTACCTCAAGGGTTTTGGTAATAATAAAGTGTGGTTTCTTCTATCTTGCTCTGCGGATCTATTTTGTATTCAGTATTTTTGGTGATTATATTTTTAGATATATTCAGGTTCTTAACAAGTGGTATCATAGGACTTTCCTTGGCAGACATTGTGGGCAAATATATTTTTTTTTGCAGATTTTGTTTTCGGAGAAGAAAAAAGAGGGCCGCGACATTCCAGAAATTTTCGATATATTTCTGTGAAAATTTTGCAGAAAAAGGATGTAGATCTGATTTCCTCTCAGAAAAATACCTAAGTTGAAAACAAAATCCTCTGAAACGAAGTCCAAGAAGTCAAGATATTGAAGTTTTAAAATTTGCAAATTTTCAGGGTTTTTTCCACTGACGACGACACGATTTTTTCTTATTTTTGTAGCTATTGGAGGCCGAATTTGTCCATACAAATTACATTTCTGAGTTCCTCTCACAATTTCACCCAATTTCCAAAAACATATCAGCCAAAACAGATTCCGGGAAGTGAAGTTGTGAGCATTTTAAATTCAACGGTTTTTTAGGGTTTTCCCGAAAAAACCGCAATTTTCTGTCGTAACTTATTGTTCTATTTTTTGGTTTTTTTCATGACAGATGCGGGACCGAAGAGTTCATAGGGTGATCATATGGCTATTTCTTCTCAAACCCTCAAATAAATTCTACAAATTAATGAATCATTCAAATCCCAATTGTATGACACATTGGATGTTAGATTGCATGACCTTGCAGATGGCCTCAATGATAGTTTTCATAGTATTCAAGATTCATTGGATAGAATGCAGGAGATATTTCTTATGGAAGACATCAGGGATGAATATAATCCAGAAATATATGCTTGGTGTGATTTTGAGGTTGATTGTGATGATTGGTATATGGATAGTTGTCATTTCTGGGATGACAACCACTTTCATATTTTATTTGATGACTCTAATCCACCTTCTATAGAGAGCATCAATGTGAAAAATTGAAAGACAATGATTATTACCAGTGTACATCCTACATATTCTACAGTGGTATTATTCATTTAAGATTATTCTACAACCCTTTTCTATTATGTGGATGGATCTTGTTATTTGGATCCACATGACAAGTGTCAGTCTTTGGAGAATCATTTTGAGTTGGTTATTGGTTCCAAAATCTTCCACAGGGAGTTCACATGAGCACTTGGACATGGGACTCGGGCTTACAATGGTGGTTGGACTACTTCAACATGGTGGCTTTCCTTTCTACATGGGACCTTGGTTCTCCAGTCTTCTTCAGCGGACCCTGATATATGGTGTTACATCAAGCGTTGAGGAAAACACTTTCATAAGGGGGATGGAATGTTAGGTAGCTAGAGAGGTAGTAGTGGGGGGCCATAGGGCCCATAGTGATAATAGTGGAGGCCATTCAATGTAAGGTGGACTAGGTCTACTATATTATTAAATAAGACCCACTGTGGTAGTTAGATTTAATAAATCAGTAGTTAGATATAATAAATGTAAGAGGACTTCTTAGAAGGTTCTACTTCTAGAAGATTCCTCCTCTAGAATGTTCTTAGGTGATGGTAGCACTATATAAAGAGGTTCACGCAATGTAATGAGATATGAATAGAATTATTTTATTGTGAGTTGTAGCTCAATAGGAGGATGCCCCCTCGAAGAGGTAAGTGAATAAGAGAGGATCCCTTCCATAATAGTATCCATTGTATGGTGTTGCCCTACCTCAAGGGTTTGGTAATAATAAAGTGTAGTTTATTCTATCTTGCTCTCAGGATCTATTGTGTATTTTGCATTTGTGGTGATTATATTTTTATATCTATTCAGGTTCTTAACACATAGACTGGATTGTATTCACCTCAAAGGTTTTAGCAGGAGAAACAATAGGAGGAGTAACATTTTGTACATTGGTAGTAGTCGGTTTGGGATTGGAATGATTGACTTGATTTCTCTGATTCTCTGTATGAAAATTTCCAATCACACCATCAACAACATGAGATTCTACCAGAAGCATTGGGGTTGGATTTGTATATGGGTGAGGAGCAATAGGGATCAAGTCATACAGTGTTCCTGTTTGAGAATAAACAAGATCCAAGTATTGAGCATGATTGGTCGCTTGTTCTTCAGTGACGACACCTCCCATTGAAACATCACGATCTATGGAACTGATGAGTGACTTTGTGAACCACTCAACCAATAATTGATCAAGAAGAGGAACTTTTATTAATAGTCATCTCCTCCTCCACTCATGAATATGATATGAGATGTGGGTAGAAGAGGATTGTTGAAATGAACTTAAAATTTCTGTTCCTATCTCATACTGTATCGAAAGATGCTAATGTGTCAAGAAATCCATGGATAAGGTGTTTAAATCATTGAAGAAACCTCTTGGCAATTTGATGTACCATTTGGGAGCCGAACCCATAAGAGTGCGTTGGAAAATATGTAGTCGTATGGAGTCATCCATCAAGGAGTTGGATGAACACCAAAGATGAAAAGCCATGACATGATTTTTTGGATCTTCTCTTGATCGACCATCAACCTTTGGAATGTTTGATGGTAATTTAGTAGGTGTAACTGACCAAAAAGGAGAATGTAATATAGGATCATTCGAAATTCGAGACAAATTCGATAAATCCAAAGTAGCTAGAAATGACAATTGTTTGTTAACTTGAGGAAACTGATAATTTTTGGGAGGTAATCCCATAGGTATACCAGTAGGACCATAAGATGTTTTCAAATAGTTAGTGGGTCTAGTGAAATTCGGTTGAGGAGGATTTTGAGTCAAGTAGCCAACATTAGTTTTTTTATTTGACATGTTGCCTTGGAAAGGAGCATTGGATTGGAAAGCTTGACCCCATCTAGGATTTGCAGTGCCTGGAAACAGTTTCTCGGGATAAGAGGGTACAAAAGAAATTGTTTGAGGAGTTTACCCCCCAGGAATTTGTTGATTTCCTTGGAAAGGAAAATTCCAAGGTTGGGTTTGTAATCCAAGCATAGATTTCCCATAAACTGGATTGTGTCCCCTAACTTGGGGTTGTCCCCCAACTTGGGGTTGACCTCCAACTGGAAGTTGAAAACCAAAAGTAACATAATGAATTGTTCCTCCAAGTATATTGGAGCTACTTGGTCTAGGAATATATTATCCTCTAGGTGGTGGAGGAACACTAGGCCCTCCGGGTAAACCCTGGGTAGGATTAGGAATAAAACCACTAATAACATTATAACTAGGTGGAACAAAAAGACTAGGTCCTCTAGATGGACCTTGGGTAGGCTTAGTGATAGAAATACTAAGATAATTATACCCAGGTGGAAGTGATGGATTCGGTCTCGATGGAAGTGGTGTTCTAATAGGAGCTTGAATTGTTACCAAACTTTCCGTAGAAAAAAGTGCAATTTGTGGGACTGTGGTAGAGCTAGTGTACTAGCTAGGAAGAATTGTATGTGTACCAACCAATAATGGGTATGAAACCATATCGATATTACTTTCCGTGCCAGTAAAATGATTTGGAGGTACTATATAAGCAGTAGAAGTAATAGGTACATGTGGTGATGTAGGTTGGTTTGGACTCATACCTAGTTTGTCAAAAATATTGCTTCCTGAGGGAGTTCTCCACAAAGAACAGACTAGGATAGAACTGGGATTAAAAATTCTAGAGATCTAAATATGTGTTCTAAATGCTTCACTAGGAAATGGTGGTTCATCCATTCCAAACTCTACAAAATGTCTTGAGGGTATTCTAGGATAGTCTTCAACAATAACGTCTCCAAAAGAATTTCTTTTTAGCAAAACAGGGTCTTGGGGAGTGTTCAATAATATATATAGAGGGAGTGATGGTTCAACCAATGGAGTATAAATCCCAATCTCAAAGGATGTGTCGTTATTGACTGCTCCTTCAGGAGAAGGACCCTCTGGTGAGTTAGGAAACAAGGAGGCATATTCTTCCGATTCTTCCGGGAGGAAATCCTTGCATCCTACGTGAATGGCGAGGGCCGATGTTGGGCACATCCAATAAAGAATAAAAATGATTTATGGCCAACTAGATAAGAAAAAACAACACTCACTAATAAAATATATATATCAAGCATGCAAACAAGCCTTCTTATTTCAAAATCACTAGTTAGTGATGAAATGCAACATCGCTATATCAAGACACGAAAGGGATGGGATAAAGCATGTGGAAAATTTATGTTGACGACCTTCTTAATGGACTTACACCCTAGTGCAAGTTCCCACACACAATAGTGGGTATACCCTCCAAGGAGCCTGAGTGATTTTAGCCAACGTCGATTCTAGGTACCGTGAAGACTTTCCACTCCATAGTAACCTCGTGTAAAGACCCTAAATATGTAGGCTACTAAGGTTACCAATTATGACAATGATGCATGGGGAAGCAGTCGATAATCCGATATAAATGCAAGGGAAGGGTATCCAAGCTCGAAATCTCCTTAAGAAGGTCCACACAGGATTTTATTCTCAAGTGACCCCTAATAATACATGCATTCTCTACACTAGGACCAGCAAAGTTGTGTGAGTAATTCTGCTTAATGTGACCTGGTGATTGACCCTTGTGTTAGAAGGGCTTCCCAGGACAAATTGTAGAAAGTGTATTTAACTCTCCCTATCACAAGATGCTATTGTTTGTTTTGATGCTTTGGAAAGTATTCCTTACAACCTATTCCAATGCTCTATGCCCTAGCTAATTTTGGTGTACAAGAGTTCTAGAAAATAAAAGTTACTAGACAAATTTCAAAATTACGGTTGATTTTAATGGTTATTTATTTACTAAAAAAGAAAGCAGAGATGAAACTGATGAATTCCTTGACCTTGACTCAAAAACATGCAAAGAGAGATGAGATGCAATCTTTTTGTTCAATGAACTCTAATTACATAAGAGAGAAGGTTTTCTTTTTTCCAAAATACAACAAGTTGTAAAATAACAATTCCTTTAAACTTTGAACAATCTTGATATCAAACAATCAAAGATATTAAATTTTCCAATTTTCTCTTTTAAACAAAATCTAGAATGCAAAAAGTTTCTTGTAGACACTACGAATGGAAAGATAATTTTCAATTCATTTTATTTTCAATAAAAACAGAGATTTGAATCAAGGAAAAAGAAAAAGTTGTTCAAGAAAATGAATGCATTCACAACGCAATTCCCAACACTTAACTCAAATACAACCAAAAGTGAAAAATCAAGAAAACTTATTTGTTTAATGAAATCCTTCTACTACCTATGATGAAATCCTTCAATAAAAACAGATTTTTGAATCAAGGAAAAAGAAGGACATAGTGAAAATGAAAACTTATTTGTTTATTTGTTTAGGTATTGTCGCAGGCAGTAGAACGACATAGTGCGATGACGTTGCACTGTCACTTACAATAGGGTGCGATGATGAATGAAAATTGAGAAAAATTAAAAAGATGACAGAGTTTTTCACTGAACTTTCAGAATCTCAGAGTCAACTTGGATCATCCAGTGACTCAAACAATGAAAAATCAACAAAAGCATAAAAACAAAAATAAAAAAGGAAGCAAAGACCAAAAGAGGACGATCCCCAGTATGGTCACCAATTTTATTATTGGACAAATTGACAATTGTTTACATGACCTAATCTCCCTAACTTCAACAAGAAATTAGAACAAGACATGACAGAATACAAACTTCTCCTTAGATTTCCATTATAATGTATACTAGTTCAATGAGGGATAAATGACATTTCGTTTAAACATTGTTTGTTCCTTGCTAGTGTTGTCCTTGATCCATCTCAAGGTCTGCGGAATTTTGAACCTGTTGAGAAACACAAAACAACAAAGAGAGATCAACGATATATATATTCCAATGAAAACCTATGCATAAGATCAAGGGGATATGCAATAAAAATGGAGACACTTTTATAGGGAAGAAATGTAGTACTTTATTATATTGATGAAAGTGGAGAATAGAACCAAGGTCCCTTCCGATAGCCCTTTGCCTCAACACACATACACACCTTTTCTCCAATGCTTTTGATGAAGAGTATACACAACCTGACTTGGGAAGCTAAAGAAAATCTATCACAAGCACAATATTCCACATAATTCTTCATACATAAGCCATCCTAACTTTTCCCATGAGATATCCCTCATTATATAGAGTGAAGAGGTATGGATGAAGAGATTAGGATGATCCCACTAAATCAGAGAAGCGAGTGAGATCCAAACCGATCGAAGGCCACCTCATCCTTTCGAAGATTCCATTCTAGAACCTTCAAGAAATTCACCTTTTTCCTTTGTTTGAGCATCGTCACACCCTCAACATTAGCAACCTTTTTCCTTTGTTTTCCATGTTCGATCTATGCATTTTTATGTCACCATATCTCTCCAAATTGTAATAAAAATTTCCAAATTTTTGAAACCAAAGTTTTCTATTTCTTTACATCCATTATTTGATCCCATAATTTAAATAAAAACAAAACCATAAAACTACACACTACAAAATAAGTCATAATTACTATGTTCTCATAAATGTCTTATTAGTACTTGCCAAAGAAGGTAGTATAGCAACTGACACGATGTTAAGATACACTCAAATTGTTATTAATGCACTCATAAATGTCTTATTAGTACCTTTCAAAGCAGGTAGTATAGAAATCGACATGATGTTAAGCTACATTGAAATTGTTATTAATGCACCCATTTTGCAAAACAATTAGAAAACATTTCCAAAGTTTTAATTAAATATATAACTAACTTTTGATTTTTTTCAAAATAAAATTTGTATTTAAATTTTTTGAAATTTCTAAATCGATTTTTCCATTAGCTAAGGCAATTTGATGGGATATACCCCTGTTGTGTTTGAATTTAATTTTGGTATTTGTCATTATTTCAAATCATTTAAATATATAAAATAGAAAGATTTGACACATAATCATGTATATTAAATACCCAACATATATTTAATATCGTGAAAGTTACACCTTGACACTAGTTCCTTGAAGCATCCACGACATCATTTATTCTTCCCTCTGATGCCAATTGTTATGTTCTGTCTCTGTCGAATGTTTGGCCCTGCGTTCCTCGCAGATCAATAGTTTTCATAGTCCATCAAGATGGTTATTTTATTGACCGCAGCGTAGGTAAGGCTACTTGTTGGTAGGATGTTCTAACAAAGAAATCTGAGTCATATCCAAAGTCCTTTTCAATTTCTAGGTGGGAGAAAAGAGGAATCTAGGTGTTGGTTGTGTTTGTTTTGTACCATGGAACATAAGAGAAAGGGAAAACCCTGCCAATTCCTGGTTCCTTCTCTATAATTACTCTTTGTACATTATGTCATCAAAGTGAGCACATGCATCTGATGTGTCTCCAACGAAGTCATGAAAAAAGAATCACCATCAAAGTGAGCACATGATTACTAAATTTACAAATATGCTCAAGTGAAAATCCAAAAAGAGAGTTTCGAGTAGTATTAGTAATAGGAGTAAAGACATGATATGTAAATATTCCACACATACATTGCACAAATTTCATACATCATAAACTCAGAAATGCACGAAATTATGGAAAACTCTAATTGATGTGTTTTAAAATGAAGGAGGGTTGATTTATAGGAAAAAGTTTGGATTTTAGGGTCCAATGCATTTAGGTTTTTTCCTAATGCTTGATTTTTGATTGAGTTTGTTTGGAGAATATGTCAATGACTATCCCTTTTGTTCATAAAATTATACGGATGATTATGTGCAAGTTGTTTATATTGTTCCCTTGTTGGTAAAGATGAAGTTTTGCATGCATGTAGCTTTCAGGACTGCTGGTTTTTGAATTTTTTGTCAAGTAGAAATGACATTTTTGTTTCACATTCCGTTAGAATTTGGCACAATATAGTTTTGTTGGTATTTATTAAGTAAAGAATTCATTTCATCTGATCGATGTCACTATGTGGTTCAGTTGAATGATTTTCTTGGAGTGGGAACAAGATACCAATCATGGGTTCTTGCTCGAAAATTTGGTGTTAAAACAATGTGTCAGATTATCATCTACCTTTCAAATGTTATTTCCTTATTGGAAATTTTTGTTTTGCAAATTTTGTTTAGGTCGAGTCTACCTTAGCTAGAAACTTGGTTTAATTTTTCTTAGCTTGAAACTTGGTTTAATTTTTCTTATATTTAGAATGGAATTTATTTGTCCTTTCATACTTGGCCTTTATGTTTTAACTTCTTGTGTCACATTTATTCATAAGAGTGATTGAAGGGAAGCATGGTTAGCCAAATAAAAATTGGGGAATGTGGCCCTAGGGAAAAATCTTGAAGTGGTGGGTGAGAATGCATTGAAAACTCAAAGGCAAGGCACAAGTGACCTCAATCTAGGAGCCAAGGGATTATTTACATCGATCTTTCTGTTGTGAATTTGATTTATATGAACAACCAGAATTAATGTAAATTGATGTAAATGACGACCAATCTTCCCAAATTTATACT
>SNQJ01S0231979.1:0-14289 GCA_010110895.2 Picea sitchensis
TCTGTAGGTCTGGCTTGGCGCACCTAGCTCGAGTGGTGCCATGGTGGTTGAGACGGTTCCTGTTGAGCTAGTTCATTTTGTAACTCCTGCAACCTCTCTCTCTTATCTATATACCTTGTTGCCCAATTCTATTCTTGATTTCAAAATAAGCCTTCCAATGCCCTCATGGTTTCCTTATATAGAAATAATGTGAAGCTTCTCGGAGAAGTTACCTGAGCTATGGTTTAAATGAATTGGCACTTCCCATGTACCTTCCATTAAATTTCCTTGACGTCTCTAGTTGGCATGATTAATGTGACGTCATGTCGATCATTCTTGTCATTCAATTTCGATAGACATAGCCAGTTGGTTCCTATTTTCTGTAACCGTCATTTTCATGATTTTTGTCTTTTTTTGACTATTCGTCCTTTTTTTGGTGTGCTAACTATTTCAAGTGCGCACTATGGTGCTTCATCAGTGCACCTAGACATTTTATTTATTTTTTGCTACCTCTCCTTTAGTTGTGTGCTATCTTCTATTGTCTGGTGTAGTAACCCCTCTATTGTTGCGCACAGTCCTTTGTTGTTTGGTGCATTTTTTTTTTTAAGTGCTAGGAGGTCGACTGTCCCTATATAGCTTCAGTCAACTCCCATTGATCATTCCTCTGAGTTTTGTTCCTCCCAAATCCTTCATATGTATAGCTCCTAAATCTGTAACAACCTTTACTTCATATGGTCCCAACCAATACATTCTGAGTTTTCTTGGGTGTTGAAGAGATTTACTATCATGCACCAAGACTAGGTCTCCTTTCTTGAAACTTTTCCTCTTGATATGTCTATCATGCCAATATTTGTCCCTTGTTTTCTATACGTCTTGGTGAAAACCTAATAGAATCCTATCTTCTTCCATGCTCATCAGCTAACTCAATATTTCTTTTATTGCGCCTCACTCTATTATATTTTTAATTGCTACTATGCACAGACTACGTCCCAAAAATTCTAATGGCACCACTTCTTCTTATCCATACACCAATATGAATGGTGTATGCCTTGTCAATTTTTTACATGTGTTTCTGTATGCCGACAGTACTATTGGTATCTTCAAATCCCAATCGCCTATGTTGACATTGAAAATATTTGTCAGTGCATTCTTGAGCATCTTATTAAAGGCTTCCATTGTTACATTTGCTTGAGGATGATATGGTGTACTCTTTTGATGATAAAATTCAAACCTCTGAGTCATCACCTTAATATTGTTGTTAATGAAGTGAGTGCCTTGGTCACTCATCAAAATCCTTGGTCATCCAAATCTAGTGATCATTTGTTCAAAAAAGAAGTTTGTTGATGTCTCTGTGCTACAATCTTTTACTGGTGTTTATTCTACCCATCTTGTTAAGTACTCTATCACAGTAATAATATACCTTTCTCTTGACCTTTTTGATGGTGGGTTAATTGTTCCCACAAAATCTATTTCCCATTTGTTGAATACCTTCAAGGTTACTTGTGGCCTCAGGGGAATCTTGACCCGTCTATTCGGTTTACCAACCCTCTGACATACATCACATCTCTGGCAGTAGTCCTTTGAGTCTCGGTGAATAGTCAACCACCATATTCCTATGTGCAATAACTTTTGCATGGTATCTTTTCCTGCATATTGTCCTCCTTCTATTCCCTCATGGGCCTCTTCTAAAATCATAGGTATTTCATGTTCTAGTACAGATATTCTCAATATGTTGTTTGCACCCATCTTGTATAAGTGTCCTGCAATCAATTGTTAGTCGACAACTCTGACTACCATATTTTTCTTCTACGGAGTGTTGAATTCTTGTGGCACAGTCCTTGTACTCAAGAATTGAATGATGTTTGCAAAATATGCATCAATTACTTGGACTGGAAATAACTATGCATTAGTGATCCTTGACAGTCGATCAGGTCTTGCATTCAACTTCCCTGGTTTGACTATCACTTCGAAGTCAAATTCTTTGAACAAAAATAACCATCTACAAATTCTCCCCCCAACACTGGCTTGTTGACGAGGTATTTGAGAGTTGAATGGTCTGTAAAAATATTGAAATGCTTTCCCAATAAGTAATGTATGAACTTCTGAAGTGCATACACCATAGCTAAGCCTTCTCTCTCTATGGTATTATAATTATGGTCCGAATCTGAGAGTTTTCTTCTAGTAAATGTTATAGGATGGTCCAAATCCCCTATTCTTGGTTGCGTCAGAATAAATCCAAGTGTTATGGTTGATGCATGTACATGCACATGGAATGTCTTTTCCCAATCCGGGAATACTAGTATTGGTGTGATTACCATCTTCTCTTTTAGAGTGTCCAATCCTCACTGACAATCCTCATTCCACTGAGACTTGTTGTCTTTTCTCAACAATTTATCCATTGGGACAGTGATTTTCACATACCCTTTTATGAATTTTCGGTAGTCTCCTATGTGTCCCAATGTTTCTCTTAATTGGTGTATTTATTTTGGTGGTGGTAGATTAAAAGATACTGCAATCTTGGCAGGATCGACTAGCAAGTCTTGTTTTCATAGTATATGGCCCAATAGTATCCCAAAGGGTGTTTTGAAGATGCACTTCTTGATGTTTAACGATATCTGGCACTTCATTCATATTTATAACATCAACCTCAACACCTTTACATGGTCTTTCAACATACTGTAGACTGTCCAATCAACCATATATACCTCTAGAAACAGATGGATAATTCTTTGAATGCAGATATGACTACTATGGAAAATATTGTTGGTGCATTCTTTAGTCCAAAAGACATGACTGTGTACTTGTAGTACCAACATTCTATGGAAAAAGTTGTCTTGTACCTGTCTTCTGGAGCTATCTTAATCTTATGGTATCCTAAGAATCCATTGGTAAATGACTAAGCTTCCTGGCCTCCTACATTCTCCAACACCTCATCTATGAAAGGAGTAGGGAAAGGGTCATGTAGGCAAACATCATTCAATTTCCTCAGGTCGACACATATAATTATTCGTCCCTGCTTATTCTCCTAAACTACCATAGGGATTACCCATTTATATTCCTCTACCCGTTCTATGATTCCAACCTCCAACATCCTGTCAATTTTTGCTTTCACTTTTTTCTTATATATTGGGTTTATTCTATAAGGTATATGTATGATCGGTCTTGCCTCAGATCTGAGAGGTATCTTCATTTAACCTAGATATTCTCCTATTCCTTTCATTTCTGTGAACATTGTTGGGAACAAGTCATTGTACTTGTGCAATAACTCTATTATGCTTTCTATTGTCTTCTCATCCCAGTAGTCTCCAATGATGGACATTTTGGGATTCCCAGTTGTCCCAATGTTGACTTTATTTACCTTGATCGACACAACAAATAATTCTGATTCCATAGGTGGAACTTACACCTCTCTTTCACCTTCAACTTCCCCTATCTGAATGCTTCACGAGTCATCTTCATCTGGTGCTTCTTTCTGCACATGGTAGCATGACAATAGTTCTTTTACTGTTTGTCTGTTCTATTTTTGATCTTCTGTCATGAGTTCAACTTTCGGTTTTGTAATGAATATCACCTCTCTGATTTGTTTATGTGTTGATTCTATATTGGGGTTCTCATTTTCAAATGAGAAAGTGACCGTAAAGTTCTGTTGTAATACTATCCAATGCGTATTTCCTCTACGTAATTCCTGGTCTGTATACTAGTTTGTTGGAATCCTTTCTAATGTGTGAACAAAATGATGAGGCTATTCCTATTGTGGTGTCATCCTCCATAGTGTTCTACAATTCTCAAAGTGTTCTATTGGTGCCCCTTATCCATCATATTTCTTTAGTTGGTTTCTTCCTTGTTCTGCACCAAATCTGATGCGCAATAACCGCTTACATTGGTACCAGTCCTTGACTATCTCTTTGTGTGCACCCCACCATCTTGTAGGTGTTGCCTTGAGTGCTATATCCAGGGCTAAGATCCTCTTATTTTCTAACACTTCATCTCTGTATCATGTTAATAATGATTCTAATTCATTCACCCCATGGATTCTGGGAGGTTCCCTTATCTCCGTACATACCCATCGTACTGTGTGGTCTATTCTTGCACATCTTCTTGTGAAGACTTTGTGTACTTTGTTGCTAGTTATCTAAGCTTGTATCTCAATATGACGTGCATCATGTGATACTTCTCCAATTGAGTACCCCATATGCAATTGGGTTCACATAATCTTCTTCTCGCATGGTTGTTCTGTACAACTAGTTAATTTCCTCCAGGTCTAAACAAGTGGGTTCTACAAACCTTTCCCCTTTTGATGGGTCCAATGGCGCAATGACTTTGTATTCTCCTGATTTGAATTTCATATTCCTTGTATTTAAGTTGATTATGGCCTGATTGTCAAACTCCCAATCCAATCCAAGCAATGTCGGATAAAGTGTTGTTCCATCCACTATCTCTATCACTTCAAAACTAGCTTTAGTGTGCACTCCATCCAGATCTATTGACACCCTCTTTATTATTCCAATTGGTAGAACTTTGTGTTGATTTGCTAGTTTCAGCTGAACAAGTGAATATTCTGATGTGGGTTCTCCCATACATTGCCATGTCTTCTTAGGTAACACATTTAATTCATATCCTAGATCCAGTATAATATCTCCTATGTTGAAATCTCCAATATTGGTGTTCAGTCAGAATTCTATGCTTGTTATCCTCCTAGTATGGAGATGATTAATTGTTTTCTGTTATAGCTTTCCTTATACCTATGTGTTACATCTTTCTAGCATATTTTGTAATACTTTAACAAATGATGGATCATTTAGTAGTTTAACACAGGATTGGAAAAAAACCTTATTTGTAGTTACTTGTCTCAGGGGTCGTGTTTCTTTGGGGTGGTCCAATGATGGAGGCATTGTGTATGCTGGTACTTCCTAAGTATGTTGCGCAATCGATGTCGATGCAATGTCTAGATTCAATAATTCTTGTCTAGCCTGCTTGAATATCTCCTTTTCATTTTGTGCATCAAACTGTTTCTTCGGTTCAACATTTTTATTCACCCATTGGTTTTGTGTTGGATCATGTCCTACTACATCATTTACTATCTTAGCTCCTCACCGCGTAACTATGTTGATGTTTCTTTCGTCATCCCTTGCTTCCACCAAAATCCACTAAACATTCCGATTGTTCTGATTTCTCATGTCTTGGATCTTCCCCAATAGTGTAGGAAATTCTTCATTGTCATAATCTGATGCACGACAATACATACATGTTGTAGGTGGAAGTGGAATATCTCTTGCATAGGTCCCTGGTTGTTGAAAGTTGTGGCATACCACTGGTCCTCTACCTCTTCCAATGCCTCCTCTTCCTCTTCCTCCACCTCTGTAACCAGCTCGATCTCCTCGTGGTGCATTGTACTGGGGCGACTAGTTGTACTGCAAGGCATTATAATGTGGCTACATGGTATTGTATTGTGGCTACACAGTGTTATATTGTTGTTGCACAGTGTTATATTTCTACTGTGCAATGTTAAACATGGCTTGTAGTTGGTTAAACAGTGGTGCATCTTGCCTGGTCATCATTTATGCCTGCACCCTATAAGCATCTGATGTTCTTTCCCTCATTAGGTCCATGGTATACTAACTTGAAAAAGTTACAATATGATATTTTAGGTATTATCTCATATTTCTACATCATTGGACCGTGATATGGATCATTCCCCTGTTTCTTATAGATCTCACACCATAGTCCCCCTGTTGGAAACAACTTTGGAATTCCTACTTCCATGTACTATGCGAGTGTTGGACATTCATTCTGATGGTGTCCTTCTATCCTACATGTGGTACACCAAACAACTTCTCTTTTGTCCTTACCTTTATTCTGGTTTAGCTAGAATTTAAGTTCTTCAGATCCTCCTTCACTTACTCTATGGTTGGATCTGTCTTCTGATATTGGTTCTCTTCTAGTTGTAGGCATGCCTATAGAGCCTCTTCCTGGGTTTGAAACTTCTGTTGTCGCAAGGGGTATTTCAAGTGTGGGAGTATTGAATTGAAAAACAAACGCCTGTGCTACATATTTTTCATGACATACTTTAGCTTTCCCTTCAATCGTTTGAATCTCTGGTCAATATCCCATAGAGATTCTCCTAGTTTCTTCCTAATCTCTATCATCTCATTCATATATTGATCCTCCGATATAGGATTCTAGAATTCATTTAGCAATAGATTTTTGACATCTCCAATCTTTCTGGTTGTCCTTGGTGGACTGTTTGCAACTAAACTCATGTACCAATCTAGTGCACGGTCTCTTAGCATGATAGCTAACTGTGCAAGTTTAGTTTCCTCATCTGTGATCTGTTTTTCTTCCCAGATCTTTTCACAAATAAACAAGTTCTTCTCAGGGTCCTTTGATGCCTCTCCTTTGAATTTTGGTAACCTAATGGTGGGATCATGTCCTGCCATCCTAAATGTTGAACTACTACCTCCACGCGGTGTAGATACTTGACTAATTCTTCCTGAACTATCTCCCCTAGTTGTTGTTTTTCCTTGTGCAAATGTAATTCCTGTTATCTTCCTTATCTCAAAACTCAGTTGTCTAAATGGTGGTGTTCTTCTTGGTGTATTAGTCGCACATGGGTTTATGGGTTCCACACTGACACGGATATGGATAGGAGTTATTCCTTATATTCCTTCTCTTGGACCTCTCGTCTTCCTATAATATTTTGTGGGTAGTATTTACTCAATCTACTCCATATCTCAAAGATCCTCTACCTCTTTTTCATTACTTGTCAATCCCTCCCTTGTGGCTACGCCTCTCTTCTTGGTGTTCATCTTATATTGTTAGGGTACTCCATTGTGCGTTCTTCCATCTTTTTCCATGATCTGCTTGATATGGTCTTCGCTCATCGCGATTGGGTCCAAGGACTCCATATTCTTCCCTTTATCCATTTCTCCCTCCATTTTTCCTTCTCCTGTCAGTGCTTCCCCCCTTCCCCCATGCACGCAGAGAAGTTTAGATGTCCGAAGTCATTTTCATTACACCTTTTTTATAAATAATATATTCATAGAAGTATATAATGATATGATATACCTACCTCGAGGTCTTTTCAAGAACTGTTTCTCTGTTGCGCTGTAAGACTTCATCATATCTACTACAAATTCTGTGATAAATCCTGCAACAATGTTCTCTAACCAGAAATCTACTGCACACATAAATTTATTATCAACTTGTTGTAACTACGCAATCTCTACAGTATTCCACTCTAGTTATCTGATCCAATTTGTAGGATGGTTTTTTTTCAACCTCAATATCCACTCATGAAACACATGTGGAAAATAACATAAAAATACTTCATGCAAGTCGTTGAATACGAACTTGTCCAGATATTTGCATGGTGTCAACTTCATGTTTTTGTTATCTTTCTACGCAAACTCGAGCTCCTTTGATTTCAAACAGATCTCTATCTCTTCCTTCCTTGGATTCCACAGTCTGAACATCCCCTTTTAGATTCTCATTCTCTTAATGTCTTATCATTTGATATGGCATTATTTTGAAGCATATTATGTATATCTCATTCACTCAATCCCCTCCCATTCCAACCAACTGGAAACATAACCATTTGTTGGATTTTTACTCTTCTACTTTATCTATCCTGATCCTACCTTATTGTCCTATATTGATTCAGGTTCATATTTAACAAGCTTCCAACAAAATCCCTCTAAAACTATTGGCCCCTCTGGTAAACCAAAAGGAAATGCAACAAACAGAGTGTACTGTGAAATCTCACCCAATATATCTCTATGGGTGGCTGCAATACTCAGGTGTTTGCAACTTGGGCTTGAGTAGACATATGTGGGTGTACTTTGTAATCTTTATTTATTTCGTCTAACATCTAATTATAACATTCCTTCTATTAATGCATGTTAAATATCATATCTAGCTACTCACTTCATTCACCTATCTAACATTCAACACTTAACAATAATAGAGACGCATACATTCAATCACATAACAAAGGTTTTACAATGGTTCACCCCCTCCTGGGCTACGTCCACAAAGATATAGCTCTCAAGATATTTATTATGGTTCTGTAATATGTCACGTCATGCATGCTTACAATCTTGGATCTTACCCTCTTAATAGGCTCCTCGATCCCTGCGAGGATGATTAGATTTCACCAAGCTCCTCAACCTGCAAGCTAACCCTCAGGATTGAGTTGCTCACTACTTCTCTAGATCACCAACTTACTAAATAGTACAGTTCTTACAACTCTCTGCTATCCATCCTTTCTCATCATCCTCTCTCTCCCTCTATCCCCCCTAAGTACTACTTATTTATATCCTTGTCTCATCAACCATTAAAATACATTACAAAAACCCTCACCCTAATGTCGTTAGGTCTT
Organism: Picea sitchensis; assembly: GCA_010110895.2. NCBI lineage: Eukaryota > Viridiplantae > Streptophyta > Pinopsida > Pinales > Pinaceae > Picea > Picea sitchensis. The sequence goes on from SNQJ01S0231979.1 coordinate 8,357, forward strand.
CCTTTCATGCGCACCTTGCATATTTCCCTCGCACGTGCTGCTAACTGGGTCTGTGTCTAACATCCCCTCTTGGGAATCATCTCCCCCCACATGTGCATCTACAAATGTGTCCTTGACGTAGCAGGATTATGCACAAAAGTTGGCCTAGTCTCCAGAAACCTATCAAACAATAAGCAACAAATATCTGAGGAAAAATGGAAGTTCAACCTCCAATGTATCATAGCATGAAATTTGTCTAGTGCTATACAAAACGGTCAGAAAAAAGTGGAAGACCATTTGATATGCCATGGAATCTGTACCAACGAGTCAACACAATACAAAAGAGGGAAACTAATGCACTACCCATCACCGGTAAAGTGTTTTTATGCAAGAGCATCACTCTAGATCGGCATGCGCCAGTTAGAGTTCACGCATGGTGCAGATTCAAGGAAGGGATAGGCATCACCCTCTCATTTTTCCTCGAGAATCCAAAGAGAGATCCAAGCATTTAATGATGACGAGTTGGAGGAACAGAATTGTGCCTTCTCACAAGTTGGAGACAAGGTAACCATTAAGTGGTTGATGACAGAATGGATCTGCACCATATTTGGAGTAGATTTCCATCATTGTAATTTTCCCTTTCAATAGGCATTTTGAATTGTGATTTGACACCACTAGTTTAGCTTGCGAGGGAAGCTCGTTGAGCCCCTCTTGTATAAATATTTGTATTGTTTCCAATTAGGGAGGTTGGTTAGTTGGTTGTAGGTTGTAGCGAGATGCATAGGGAGAGAAACAAAGAGAGTCCATACTTAGTTGTAGCTCAGACTCTACTATTGTAGACTAACATTCCACCAATAATATAAATTGATAGTTTTTCCTGTTTTACATTTCTGTGTAATGGATGTTGTGTTATGGATGCCATTTCCATGTTTGTGAATTGTAGATGAATGTTAGGAATCGTCTCCAGGGATAGATATATATTTTTCTATATGTGAGTGTGTTGAGTTAAGTCTGGATCTCTAGGCTAAGTTAAAGGAGTGCTCAACAGAGGGTGGAAACTCTATGATCTAACGCAAGGAGTGTGTGTCTGGATTTAGTGGAGCCAGAGGAGAGACTGCCAGGAGGGCATACAAGATTAATTCATAGACTCAGGGAGAAATTTCAAGGTGGTTAAGTACCTTGGAAAGAAATATTGTGTGGGAGGAAGCACAACGCAGAGTTACTGAACATTTTGTAAGACTCTACCAAGAGGGCATCGAGCTATTGCGAGTGTGGAAAAGGACAACACAACTGGAAGTGTTGTTATCCTTAGGAGAATCCTAGAACTTCTGAACACTTTGAGGGAGGAAGGCTTTACAAGAGTGCATCGACAAAGGAAAGGAGATTCCTTAAACCTTTCCATAAGTCTAAGGGAGAGGTCGTCGAAGAACTGATCCAAGCACAAGGAATGTGCCTAAGGTATTGTAAGTTCACCTTACAAATCTCAATAGGAAGAGAAATAAGTTGCCAAGAGGGGACAAGAAGTTTGCAAAGGTACGGGGAACCTTGGAGGTTTTCAAGCCGAGCAAAGTCGCAAAAGAGTTTGCGTAGAATTCTGCAAGTAGTGCAGAAGGAGTTCAAGAGAAACCTAAGTCTCGAAAGGTGAATTTGTGCTAAGTGTGCAAAGGGGTCGAGGACTTGCCGAAGTCCAGAAGGCTATGAACATCGTCCATCACCGGAGGAGACAGGTGGCAGAATATCGATAAGTTCAGGAGCAAGAACTTTAGGAAGTTTGTTGTGAGTAAACAAATATCTTCGCGAAGTCGGAAAGAGAAATTTCAATCCAGACCGTTGGATCTGGAAGAATATGTGGCAGAGATCCATGCATTTAGGAGGAACAAACCTTCAGATAAAATTCAAGAGGAGAAAAACCGAAGAGTTGGGGAAGTCAAAGTAATCCTAACCGTCCATCGAGATAGGATGTGTGGCGAGGGATCAACATTTTGCTTAATCGCAATTGGCAGAAACAGATTCAGAAGAGAGAGGACTCGTGAAGTCCGAGCTTGTGAATTAATCATATTTGTTGATCATGATACAAACGAGGACCATAGATATGGTCCCGAAGGATTCGTCAATTCAGAAATTGGGGATAAGGGAGAAAGAAGTTCACGATATTCCTAAAGCACAGGATCACGAAGGGAGCTGACCCACGATCATAGCTTGTGGTCACATCAAGGAAGAAGTCTCGCACAGGGAGCTAACAGAGTTGGTGTTGAGAATAAAAAAGAACTAAGGAGGGGGTTCGGGGATGCATATAACCTGTTCCGAGAAAGTAAAAGGGCATGTGTCAAGTTAAATCGATTCCATCGGGATCCCAACAAACCATTCGATTTGATGACTTGAACGATCCTAGATTGGGAGGTCGAGCCAGCCCTAAAGGAGAGAGTAGAAGGGGGAGGTTGGTGTTATGTGTTATGGTCATCACTAACAGTGAGAGGTACCTAACCTCCTCTGCACTGTAAGAGGTGATCTTCATTTATTCACTAGACACTTGAAAATCAACTAGGGATATTACATCAACCCTAATATATCGCTGAGAGTACATGAGTTGACTCTTTGTTGCAACACCTACTGGGACATATAGGAACTGGGGAAAATCCTCCCCTCTCCTAGATAGCCTAGTGATAAAGAAAATATCCTCCTCAATGGGATGGTACCACTAATCCAAACCCACATGTAAAACCTGTTGATGGACATATTATATATGGATCATATGCACCAACAACCCAGAGTGCCCCTTTAGGGATGTATCCTCCTCATAGAAATTAAGGAGGCCCACATTCCTCAAAAGAACATGAGTCATTGAAGTAATAGGGTGAGGGTACAAATCCTTGTCCCTCTCTCTCACCTCCCATTCTCGTACAACATTGTACAGGTCGAGCCTCTGTTGTTGTTGTTGCTACTACTCATACAAAGAAATATATACTCTTACAAAAAAATAGAATTAATTGATATTGAATTTTAAGTTCATTATTCAAGCTCATGGGAGATGGATCATAAATGAATGTCTTTGAAGAAAATCAATATCTTAATTGATATACATTAAACAATAATCATTAATAATCAAAGAACATTCATACATCTACAAATTTTGACCAAAGTACTTGAAAAACATGTTTTAACATTAATCTCTTCTAGATTTTAAGTTCTTATAATCTTTTCCTCCTATTTTCAAAGTAATGGTCAACCAGGTTTTATTTTTCTGTAGTTAATTGACACTATTAGATGAGGTGAGGAGTTTTGTAGACTTGAAAACAATTGTGTAGACTCAATGATAAGGATAAATAGGTACCTCTTCCTTTCTTTCCACTCTTTATAGACCCTTGCTTCCACTATATACTCTTATAGTTGGTTCTCAAACCCAAACCATTTACTTTGTTCCACATTCAGAATATGAATGGACTAAATTCCCCCATTTAGGTAGTTACTTATGCACTTGGTCACCTCCTACCAAGAAAACTAGAACTAAGACAAATTATTAGGGAAGACATCTAGAGACAATATATCCAAGTTACTTTTGTAGATCCCCCACAAGGGATTAAACCCAATATCTCCTATATGTAGATAAATGTATGAATGAGAGAGATGAACTTACTATCATACCAACATATACACTTTACTACTAGATGCATGCACTCTGTAGAGTACCTGTGGGTCAACTTCCAGTTTGTTCAGATATATTTCGAGTGTAGATAGATCACCACATTTTACAAGAAAACAACCCGGGTTTTATAAGAGATTGATATGGAGGCTCACTTAATTTTCTAATACCCATACTTAATACCCTATTTGAGTTCAATTCATTGCCTCTACTAGGATTTAAGAAACTCCCACTGGACCTTATTTAGATACCTATATCAATAGTTCATATCCGTGTACATGAGGGAATCATGTAGGCTTATATTTATTTATTACACCACATCCTCCACTTAACACCACCAGGATGATCATCTCCTCCTTATCGTTGCTACCCAAAGGAACCAAAAGGAAAGAAAATCATAACACCATCTCGTCTTCTAGACCAATAAGATAACGGAAGGGAGACACTCACCTTTCACTTATGAGACTTTGACAATGTTTTCATGGATCCCCTTGTTTACTACTTATTTTATCAAGAATTCCTTACATCTCTAGTTGTGGTGGGGAGGGTTGGAGCCATTAGATACCAAAAGATCCTAGCCTATAATGCACAACCATATTTCACTATCAAATGTTATACTTGGAAAATAGATTATTTAATTTAGATCTCTTACTTATAAGAACTACTTTTTCTCTCCTAGTGTGTATTAATATTGTTGTACTAAAAAGGACTAAGAAATGACCTTATTCTTAAGAGACGACCTTTTATCGTATTTAGCTTAAGATAATAAAAATTTATTTCGCACTATTAACACTATTGTGCCTAGCAATCCGAATTTTCACCTATTCATCATCACTACTCAAACATTACTATAATTAATTTATTTGATTTGAATATAATATGGCAATAAAGATAATTTTTATAGAAGAAATGATTCTCTAACTAACGCAATGATTAAATGAGGGTAAAAGCTACCACGATGATTAAGTTGTTGCAAATCCTAAAATCTTAGTAGGTTATTTAGTAAGTTTGTAATGGAGAACCACGATGCAATTATATTTGTTTAAAGCATGTCTATTAATATGTGCCAAGTATTAACCCTTACCCTAATTTTAACCTAATTTTTATGTTTTTTGCATCTTTTATTTTCTATTTTTTTTGCTTCAGTTTGTAACAAAATCTTGAGCAGTTGTAGCAGGTCTCACCAAGAGAAGCTTCCCTTTCATTAATTCTCGGGCTCTTCCTCGATGTTGGCTCTTCTTGCATTGTGGTTTTTCTCTTTGTTCACATACTTTACGCTTGAGCAGTAGCAGGTCACACTAAGAAAATGTTCCCTTTGATAAATTTAGGTCTCTTCCTCCATGTTGGCTTTTTGGCATGGCCGATTTTTCTTTGTTCATACACTTTCTAGTTGAATAAACAAAAAAATGGGGTTGAGGAGCCTAATTGCTTTTTAACATTTTTTCATTAACTATACCAATTGATAAATTTCGGGTCTCTTCCTCATGTTGGCTCTTCTGTCATGGCCGATTTTTCTTTGTCCACATACTTTTTAGTTGGATAAATAAAAAATGGCGTTAATGAGCATAAATGCTTTTTAACATTTTTTTTTTTAACTATGACCAAAACATTTTTTTTTAACATTTTGATAAATATTCATCCTCTCCATTAAAATATTAATATAATTATTTTATCTTATTTTAATATAATATGGTGATAAAATAGTGATTAAAGAATGTATGATTTTCTATTACAATTAAATTTAAATTTTTGATATTATTGTACCTAGCCCTCTTAAATTTAAAATATTCATTTTTTAAAATAAAATATTAATATAATTATTTTTTTTATTTTAAAATAATATGGTGATAAAAAATATTAGAGAATGTATGACGGTCTTACACACTTAAACTTAAACGTGTAACTTTGAAAAAAAAAAAAAAACCTTAATTATCCAATTTATATATTTTGGTAAATAAATTTTAATATAATTTTTATAAAATATTAAAAAGAAATTTTATGATGAGTGAGATTGCTTTGGTTGGGATTTTCGGTTTTGATCGGAAAAGCTACACTGTTGTCAATAGATTGTCGACTTTTCAGATTCCATCTTCATGACGTGGATTTAAGAGAAAGGGAAGAGCTGGTATAAATACTGGAAGTGAGAAAGTTTCTTAGTGTCGGCTAAGTAAAATTATTTAATAAATTTAATTATTTTATAAGATATTTCTAGGGTTTATTAAATTTTTGTTTATTAAAGGTTATAATAGTTTATTAATAATTTTAGGGTTTCTTATTTATATTTAATCATTTAATGTTCTAGGGTTTAGTTAAT